>JAIWNF010000096.1:0-106962 GCA_025093555.1 Circinella umbellata
CAATAGTATATATTTGAGCAGCAACAGCTACAACAGCCACAACAACTTAATCCAAATCAGCAATTATTAACACTTACTTAAGAACTTGCTCAACAGTGAGAAATTATACTGTTGCAAGGCAATTTGATATAAGAAGTCAAGAACAACAAACTGCACTTAATCAACATCAAGTAAATATTGAAAATTGGGAGAGAAGTATCAACCATGAGCAGCAATTAGCTCAACAACCGGATCAACGTCATCAATCAGAAATCGAACAACTTACTCGTCACATGCATGATGTGTATACAGATTTAGGGCAACCCCAGCAGTGGAGGTATAATCGTTTCTATTTTAGAATCAAAATAAACTCGTTTTAGCAACCCTGATAATTTTTCTCCAGCAGTGAGTTGCTATTTGGAGGAGCTAAAAAATTTATTGTTCCTGCATTTTGTTTTTTCTTTCCTTCTTGTTACCGACTAGCTAATGTTGGTTACAAGAACTTAAGTTGTACAAGTCTCAACAGCATAAAAAGCTAGCTGAGCTTGATAAATAAAAAATAACTTCTTTTTGACTCTTTCCTCACTTTTTATTCTCTCTTTACTGTATCAATCTTGAACTAAAGGAAATATTCCTATAGACTTGGTCTTAGTCTATAACACTTCTCCTTTTTTACAAACAAAAAAGTTTAATCATAATGTCCTTTGATAACAACTACCAAGCTGAATATTTTGATATTGATCGTAACTTCGACCTTCTTAAGCATCATCAGGAAGAAGAAAATAAGATACGAGAATTTCAGTCACGCGTCGAAGAATATGAGCATGAGTTAGAAAATTTACGCAAGCGCAAGTGGGGTGGTTCTTTTCTTGGTCGCTTAGGTACTGTTGAGCGTAATCATGAAGAAGCTCACAATCGTTTGATGAACGATTATTTCATAAGCGATTCAAAATATGTAAAAAAGCAATTCCGTCGTCGATTCAGAATGCATAAGCAATTGTTTCTACGAATCATGGATAGAATAGTGGACCATGACAGTTATTTTCAGCAAAAGACAAATGTTGTCAATAAATGTGGTATATCGCCACATATCAAAATTACAGCAGCACTTCGTCAACTCGCCTATTCTGTTAATGTTGATTCTCTAGATGAATACTTTCAGATATCAGCCACTACCGCAAATGATTCTCTAAAACGCTTCTGTTCAGCAGTCATTGATGTATTTGGCGATGAATACTTACATGCTCCAACTGAGAGTGATATTGAGCGATTGCTGGACGAAGGTGAAAAACGTGGCTTTTCCGGAATGCTCGGATCTCTTGATTGCATGCATTGGGAGTGGCAAAACGGTCCAAAGGCATGGCATGGCCAATATATTGGCAAGGAGAAGGTGGCAACAGTCATGCTGGAAGCTGTTGCTTCTAAAGATGGGTGGATCTGGCATGCGTACTTTCGCCTTCCTGGTTCCCTCAATGATATCAATGTTCTTCAACGCTCACCTCTGTTCGATGAATTAATTCATGGTTCTACTGCACCATTGAAATTTACTGTCAATGGCCATGAATACAATATGGGTTATTATCTTGCAGATGGTATATACCCAAAGTGGGCAACATTGATACAATCTGTCACGACCCAAAATCCCCCAAACTCAAGGTAAGAAAAAAACATTCATTTATATACGTATTAGAATGATATATATTTTAATAATTCATTCTGATGCATTTCAATGGACGGTTCTTTTTCTTTACAGCGATTTGCAAAAATGCAAGAAGGTGTTAGAAAGGATGTTGGTATGTATACATTATTATCACCCGCCAGATCCAATTTTATATAATCTTCATATACAAAATAACTAAACGTAATCATGTCCTCACTGTAATTTAATTTATTAAACTTGTGAGAGAGTATTTGGAATATCGAAGAAACGGTTTGCAATCTTGAAGCAACCGGCAAAATTGTCACAAAAACATGACTTGAAAAATATCATAACAACATGTATTATCTTGCATAATATGATCATCGAATTTAAGCATGATCATCCCCATTGCGATGACGACAATGACTGTGATGATGATGAAGAAGATGTTGCCGATTTAGAGGCATATCTTGATGAAATAGATTCTCGGGATGAAGAGAATGTTAATCGTTCCAACAATGCCTCACCACCTCCCCGATATAATACATATATTCAAAACCATGTTAGTCACTATAAAGCTATCCGAAACACAGAAATCCATGACCAGTTAAAAAAATATTTAATCGATCATTTATGAAACCGTTATGGTAGCACAGCATAACAAAGTAGTCCTTTTCTTTCTTTTTTTTGTATATCTGTAATCATTGTCTCATACGTAGCATTATTTGAAATACAATCAGTCACTCTTTTTAAACTGTTCCTCAACAAATTTATTTATTCAGTCTCCCTCACTGGCTTGCGACATCTTCTCTTCTCTCATACGTTTCGTTATTTTTTCTTGAAGAAATTCGTAATACTCACGTACGTTATCGTTCAAGCCAGTGAGGTCTTTTTCGAGGACCTCCATGTCATTACGACTTCGCATTAATTCAAAGCGCTCGCGATTCAATTGAATCTGTTTTTCAAGCACCTTTCGACCCTCCTCGCGCTCTTCGTTCAACATTCTTTTGTGCGCTTCTTCGTCTTTCGCCTTCTTCACGCCAATCGGGCGCTTTGATAACAATTCATTGTCATTATCTTCATCATCAGATGCCTTTCGTTTTTCAGCTTCCTTTAATTTCGCCTCCTTCTTCTTCTTCTTCTCGTCCTTGGCGACCTCCAGATGGACTTCCCATTTTTGACTCTTGGAAAGAACTTCTTTCCAACAATCAAAATAATGAAATTCATGGCCTTCCATCTCGGCAAAAATGTCTTTGGCTGCCAAGATCTTCAGAGTGAAATTAAATCCATTTTGGAACAAATAAAATATATTTTGAAAGAAAAAAAAAACATTTAGTTTAATATTCTTGATATGTACATATTCGTTGGGTAAATATATATACTTACAACATCCTCGACAGTCAGCCCACTTCGATTGTCATTAAGCAGGCATTGATAGTGCCCACAAAACTTGGAAACAATTGGGTGGATTGTATTCCACCGGGTTTTCAGAGACGCAAGAGTACGAATCACTGGCTCATCATCTTGTCCGGTTCTTTCATTCGCGCCTTTGTCAGCACTTTCTCTTTCACTGTTGTAGTGCTGCTCAGTGACTTCTTTCCAATGAGTGAGAAACTTTTTCTCACAACCCCTGATCGAGCACCCGGATCTTTCAAGCCAAGAAGAGCAAACCTGCTTATCCTCATGAGGGAGAAAACTACGTAGGACCACGAGAAGTGATTTTCTTAGAAGACGTGATAATACCAATGGTAGTAAAATAAACTTTATTAAAACAATCAGGTTTTAGTAAAAGGTGAGGAAAACAAATTATACAAACGATTGTCAATTTTTTTCCAGCAAATCCATTTTGCCACCCCGTTTTACAATCGCTGCTGGAGATGAATTGCGGGTTCCATTTTACAAAAAATGTATTTTACAACCGCTGTTGGGGTTGACCTAACCATCTTGGCATCATAGATTACGGATAATATGTTGGTTATACTTTTAAAGAAATCGGAGGCGGTGGTGGGATAATGGAAAAAACGAGGTGCTCGGTTTACGCGAGCACCATACCCTTTCGGGCAATCCATTAATAAAGGTAACATCGTAAGACCTGACAATCATATAAATCAGTAAGCATTCTTTACTTATCTTCCAGGTATTTGGTTACGTTGAAATTATGAAATAGGCTTACCAGAAATAATAAAACCACACGTTTTCAACTGATGTACGTGCGACGGGTATTGATTGGCCAAAACATATAACATGTCTTTTAGAGTTTTAGGAATTTTCATTCCTGACTCATATAATGTTTTGGTGTTATTGTATCTGTTTCTTTTCCTGCTTCACATGTTCCGAATTCGAAGAATTTAGTGGTGAACAGGATGTCTGTTTTTGTACCGATTTTTTGCCTTTGGCATGGAATTTAAACCAGCAAATTAACGATTTGAATTTACGAGGGCAGCCGCCGCCTTGGAAACAGATTTCCCACTAAATAAGTATAGAAATATAGATAAAACAATACGTTAACAGCCCAGCTTCAACTTTTAATATAATGAGAGCAGTGTGACACTTACGAGGTAGCAGCTATGTTTCCCTCATCGAAGCAGGATTCGATTTTGAAATCTATGAAATTTCGTCGATTTCACGAAAACTGACCCTCGATCAAATCAGACTCTGTTTTGTACTTTTGATGAATGTTGTATAACAGCACATCAATGGCACGAGAAACCGATGTGTGTGCCCAGTACATATCGGGTTCCTTAATTCTGTGAAATGGTGCCTGTCGTTCTCTTCCCAAAGCTCAGTTAAAGTTTTCTATTATGGGATCAAACTTAATTAATCGGGATGCTTTTATTTTGAAACGATAAATATTACTCTCTATAGGTATGCATGAAAAAAAAAGTTACCAGGTTTTTGTAGTTTTTTAAATATCTACTCATTTCAGTAGGTAGAGCCGCGATCACTGGCTTTTCGTACTCCTCTATTTCTACTAACTCTTCTTTGGTAAAATAATCTCTCCAGACACAATCCGTAGGATCAAGAATCATGGAGAGGCAAGGGCTAATAATGGATAATAATATGTGGTAAGCGGAGTGTGGAATATAAGAAAATAAGCTATAATTATCGAGTGAAAGAATAGAAAAAACTTACTGTTCGTGAGTACAGTTAATCGCCAGCTCCTTCATCTTCAACTCAACTACAGTTCCTGTAGATAATGTCCAAAAACTTTCAGGATTTAAAGTTTCTGTAAACATTTTAATGAAATTTGCTCTGTCTTCCTCTGATATGTTAGCGGAGTTACTTGATGTTGAGGTTGAGAGGGGGCGGGATGTTGATTTTGATGTTGATGCAACAGATGGTGCTTTTTGTTTTCCAATAAATGGTCGACATAAGCCAAACTGATGGGGTCCCAGTTTGGCTTTGACTTTTCCGGGTGTGGTTCAAAGTGAATCACTTATTCGCACTGAAAGTGTACATAGATTTCTACTTTGAACAGGCTGGTATGCCTCATTATGCTAATGATAATTACAGTTTGCGCAGGGCAAATGATCGCCCCACTTGATATTAAATGTACAGGAAATAAAAATTTAGATGCGATATGAAAAAGTATCAAGATTCAACATTTTGATGCGTCGTTCAAAAAAAAAACACAGATAATAAAAATATTGACAATAGTTACATACCGCAGTTATACTGTTATCTTTAGCTATTTTTTTTACAAAAAAAAAAAAAGAATTGACGACCAGTGCGTTTGGCAGTCTTCTCCTAGAATTAAATTGTCGATAATAAAGTCGCGCTTCTCAGCAACGAATTTTTGTAAGCAATGGATGATTCTTCGAATTTGTAATGTATTCTTCCATTACTATGAAATGAAACACTAGTACTATATACCTCTCTTTATTATTTTAAAACATGTTCTAGGAAAACAATTATACCTTGCTCAAGAGCTGCGGAATTGGATGTGGGAATATGAATTGCAGAAAGAGAGGTACAGGATTTTGCTTTCGATCACGCCCATGCGCAGAGTTTTTTTTTTTGGACGCGCTTTTTGGATCTTGACCAAAGGGAAATAATAATTTCGTGAAAGAGCTCTATAATTCCAGTAGTTGGAAATATTCGTGCTTTTCTTGCTAAGATTCAAAGGCCGCATACTAATAGGGTGTGATCGAAAGTAAAAATCCTGCAAGTTCGTATGATATAACTCAGCTGGTTAATGAACCAGGCAATCATCAGTAGAGAGACCGTTTGAGAACCAGTAAGTATAGATAGACTAAAATCAGCTGAAATTGAAAAAAAAAGTGGACAAATGCATAGAATATAAAGATAGATCTTTACTAGAGAACCTTCTATATTGGCTTTTCTTTATCATATTTCCATAATGATAAATTTAACATCAAACCTCTTGCTATGATAAAAAAGATAGTTATTCTACAAATAACCATTTCACGCTCGATGAACCACGTAAGATTCACAACCAAAATAATTGTTCGTCGTAAAATCTAGTTTAAACGGATTATCTAGTAACGAAACGTGGGGCGCGAAATTAATGGTAATCAACAAAAAAAAATCCGTTCTCCATCAACTAACACTAGCAATGATAGCAATGCTATTTTTGTATAAACAGAAGCTCCATACTGCTGAAAGCAGGTCTTTAAACTATTGATTCACATCATAATCAAATAGTCTTCATTTTGGATGCTAATGACTTGGTCAGTGTTGTAGACTACTTATTAAATTATTATCAAATATACAAACAAGTAAATTTCTGTCCTGGCTAGCTATGTAAAAAAATAAGAATCTCATTAACAATAGTAATAATCATTTTGAGCTGGTAAACTTTTCTTTCATCAAAATGACAATATTTGTTTTATCTTTATATATCATTTCACCATTTTGAAATGTCAATTTATTATCACTGTAATACTGAGTAATTGTGTTTTTTTTTTAAAAAAAAGAAACAGAGATTATTTGACTGAAATATGTATTTCGAGTGCGTTTCTAACAAAATATCCCGTTTATTTGGGAAAAAAAAAGCTTTATCGATACATTATCCCTTCTAGAACTGCCGACATACATAAAAAAGGAAATACCTATTCTCCATTCACACAAAAGAGTAGTTAGTTAAACCTAACTAACAAAATTATATAGTTAAAGTCTAAAAGCATGCTAAAATAGCTTCACGTCAATTAGTGATAAATATTCGTAACGGATTCAGTACATATTAGCTAAAAATAAACATATCAAGAGAGACATATATAACTTTGCTAATGTTTTTCACATCTATCTACTTTCCTTTTTAATTAGCATTGATAAAATAGACAAACAATGTTGACACATTTAGAAAAATGAATAAAAATAGGATTTGAGCATAAAAAACTTTCTACGCATGTACGACTTTTGATATACCGTTACAGTCATGCTCAACACAAAAATATACTGAAGTCAAAGTTATTTTCCCTGACAGTTCTTTACCAAAATTTCAGATACGTATTTAATAAAAAAAATTAAAGATCTATCCGATGCAAATAGTGTATCAAAGTATAATTCATTAAGTGTCGTCATTTTAAAGTTTTGACCTGCTAAATGGAAATTGGTGTCATTCAAAATTTGAAAAGCAAAATGTGCAGTTGCTATATAACATAAATCGCTTATTGCATTATACTGGCTGTTTGTAAGACACATCCTGATGGTATCATTTCCTGATGGTATCATTTCGGACAAATCTATTTGCATACGTTACATACACAGAATGATGCAAATATATACATTAATGTATGAGTGATTTCTGCACAGTACTGTACGTAAGTAAATGCCTGGCTTATGACAGAGTCAAAATTTTATACAAGTTGTGTATATGTAGTATTATACAATACATTAAAAAATGATAAAAAAATGTTCTCTATAATGGAACATGAAAAGAATGATATAAGGAGCACCAGTAGCACGTAAAGCATTGAAAGAGTTTATCTTTGGACTTGATACATATGTGGAAAAAAAGTTAAATAGTGTACTACATATTATTTTATTACTATGATTAAAAAATAATGAACGCGTTTCAAAACTGGTAAATCGGATAGTCTGTTATTTTGATTTTAATACATAATACGTAACACTAGAGGCGAACTCATAGTTCACAGTGTATCACGAAAAAAAAACGTCAGCCATATATGAATAAACAGTGGTAGATGGTATGCGCATGATATTAGTATATAAAAAGAATTATTAATAGGCACAGTAACTAAATGTCAAATACTGTATATAAATTATTTCCAATAGTGGTGTGTTGTCGAGAATATTATCAAAAGAAGGAGAAAATGTTTCAAAGCATGTACTAACAAACAAAAAGATGTATATATTCACTAGATTTTCAAAAATGAGCAAGTTAAAAAGAATTTCTTATTGTATAAGAGTGGCACAGATATAGTGAAGACAGGTAATAATGTTCATTACCATATCTTAGTATTATTTACGTATGTATGTATCTTTACTTAATGTTACGTTCTTTTGTGCTAAAATCAAATATAATAATACACGCATAGCATGCGCAATGTTCTTTAACAGTTTTGTATTATGTATAGTATAAACAGTAAAGATGGAGAAGGAATACGTATTACGGATAACTACTTGTAAAAGATTAAAAAGTTTGATGAAAATGTAACATTGCCTTGGTATTAACTTTGCTTATCAATAAATCAAAATATTTCATTATGACAGCTAAGGAATGAGTAAAGTACTGGGTGGGAAAAGTATACAGTACTTTCAAATCTACTAATTTTTTTTCTTCATCCATTGGCAGTAGATAGATACTATGCACAACACCTTTTTCCTGAATTCCTTATTTAACTTATTAAATCTTATTGTTAGTTGTATAAAAGAAAAAAGATCACAAAATCAAAGGTTCTGTATTGCTGACGTTAAGTTAAAGCAATAAAAAAAAAGGGTAATTAAAACGGGATTATATTTATTTAATATTAATAATAAAAAAGAAATTTTATAAAAGAAATAAAGGATGATTTTTATCTGCTGATTATTTTCTTTTTCACTCAAAAAATTATTCACTGTATTTATTGTTCATCATCCAATACATCTTCTTCATATAGCATTAATAACCGCAGCAACTAACAACGGAATTATTTATCGATTAATTTTATTAACAGTATTACGTACATATTTATGAGTTCTGAATCTTCTATATATATCATAAAACAGATAGATAAGCAATAAAAGCTAGTTTAATATTAAACAAGAAGAAACAACAGCAAGTTATGACTTTTATTTATTTTATCAACATTTATCATAATAAAACAACGTTTTCCTTTGGATCATATTCATTTTTTTTGCCTACATTTATATAATAAATTGAGAGTTAAACATTGTCTTTCTATGTTCTTTGCATTAAGATATTACGTTTATATTTTCTTTTTTTTTGATATATAAATATATACAGATTAATTTAGTTATCTGTTAGTGTATTTTTGCTCAGAAAAGCTACGTAAATGAGATTATTTTTTGATGATAAAAGAAAAGCATATCGATGTTCTGGATCAGATTAATGAGAATTGTTACAAATTTTAAGAGATAAGTAATGTAGCATTTTTATGCTCTAAATCAATCTGCAAAAAAAAATTAACTACATCGCCAAGACAATTTTTACCGCTTGTTTATTTGTATTTTTTTTATCCTATTGTTCTTTGGATTATAAAGTGTTTATTACAAGGTTTTTTTTACCTCTCTCTTCCTTATGCTTCCCACACTTTTCTTTATTATTAGTTAACTGAAAAGAAAAAAAAAACTAATTAACTATCACCTAACACTACATTTTGAGAAAGTCTTGAAAAAGTAGCAATGGTAGTATCACATGCTGGACATTTATGACTAATGTCTTTACAACAAGGAACACAAAAGGGTATTAAACAAGTGCCATGACAACCAAAAACAAATAATAAAATGGCAGAAAAAACAACAGCACTGCCTGTTTTATGTTCTGTCACTGTTTCTACTTGATGACCACATTCAGGACATGTAACAATACCAGGCTCTGTACGAAGTGAAGAAATGGCGTTGTAATTATTATTAAAAGTTGGCATGACAGCACCATAGGAAGTTGGTTGCTGTGATGGTGGTGGTAAAAACGTTACTTGTGGTGGTGGCGGTGGAGGAGGGGGCAAGCTTGCGTACGGAGGCGGTGGTTGCTCTGTTGTTGGTTGCTGTTCTATTGGTGGTGGATAATACTGTTGTTGTTGTTGTTGTCTATTCACATCATCCAAAGTAGGCGCGGATGCTCTTGTATAAACGTAATACGAAGACATTTGTATTTTTTAAGATATAAAATCGTCGTTAATTGTTATATTAATATTATTTATAAACAGGAAAGAGGAAAGAAAACAAGATTATTATTTTTTTGGACCTGGTGGTAAAAATGTACAACAATGAAAATGATTTGAATGCTGCTGAAGTGAATGTCTTAATATGGATAATGCATAGCTCAGCAACTTTAAAACGAAACGGAACGGAACGAATATTTTCACTTTGAAAGTGATTGAAGAGTCATAAGATAGTAAAAATGGAAACTCTTTTTGCTTTGAAAAAAATAGACAAAAACTTATTATAGCATAAAAATACAAAAATTATAAATAAATTTATTTATCATTCTTCTGTTGGGCTCCTTCCATTATTGCGCAACATATTTTTCAATGCACGTAATGCAAATACTGTTAAACCAATCCCAGACCAATCTTCATCCAAAAGTCCACGTAAATCTCCTACAGTCATAATATCTTGATCTTTTAATTTAGCAGCCCATTCTTCTGCTTTATCTTGACCACGATTAGTTGCTGCAGCTGTTTCTCTTACGAAATCTTCAATGCTACTCTCATCGGTATATTCTAAATATATACGAAATAAATTAACATTTACAGCTTATAAATAGCTCGAGATTGTATATACAAAAACAAATATAATTTTTCCCTTTACCTGTGGTCACATTGTTCATCATGGTATCATCATTAGAAGGTTCTGATCTTGGTGATGAATTATTGTCTTCTTCTCGTTCCATCATCAAGGTATCTTGTTGAGGGGTATCTCTATAAAAAAAATATAAATATAAATGATTAGAGGATAATTTCGTTTGTAGAAGATAATGAACTATCAATATGTGTGTTATATAAATAAGAGCATACTTTTTAGAAATAGTAGAAGATATAGTAATACTGCATCGTTCCAATTCTTGTTCTGCAGCCCGTAATCGATCTTCCGCGTGTAAAGCTTCTCTTTCTAAAATTTCACGTCGTCGATCACTTTCTCTAGCGCGATCCGTCATTTGCTGCAAGTCACCTTGTAATTTTTGTAATTCACTGTGTGGATCATTATCACGACGCCAGACTGCTCTAGTATTATGTGCTGCTTCATCTGCATCTGGTTCATCTTTATTGATATCACGTAGTATTCTATTTAATTCACCAGTAATCCAATGTTGATATCGTTCCGGAAGTACTTGTTCTTCGATCTAAATATATGTATACCAGATTCATAAGTTCTCTTTTTCTTTATAACAGTAGTAATAATAACTTTTAATTTACCATTTCTGCAACAACTTCTTCAGCTGTATCTTTTTCCTGTTTAAATTATTTGATACCATATATTAAAAAAAGAAAGAGAGAGATATAAGTACGAAACGTTACTTTGAAACAGCCTATATATATATAAAAAATACCATTTTTTACATACCACATTAAACTCGAATTTGACGGACACCTTATCAGAACCTTTAAAAACAACTTGTAAAGTCAGTAATTTATGTGAAGGATCTGTTGCTAACAATTGGACATCGGGTTCCACCGCCAAAAATGAACATTCTAAAAGCTCTTGAGCAGATAGCCTGAAAAAAGAACGTATGGATTAACGTTACAAATAAAACGATCCACGTGAAACAAAAACAATCAACATTACACAGACAAAAAAAAAAGAATATAATACCGTTCATTGTCATCATCGGACAAGCAGCTATGAATTACGTCAAGTACTTGCTGATTTGGTACTTTTCCGAGAGATTCGGGTCTAATATGCTTTTATAGTAATATATATATATATATATATATTATAGTTTATATTTTTTATTTGCTATTAATATTCTTATTGTTCATTACACATACACACTACATTTTTCTTCTTAATTTTTCTTTCTCACCAGAAAATAGCAATAACGAAAACATTTATTTTTACCTGAGATACTTTTTTATAAACTTGAGCAGCATTTGTACATTCAGCATATGGATATTCACCTGTGACCATTTCCAATAAGCACATACCAAAAGCATAAATATCGACCTTTTCGGAATATCCTCGTTCCTCATACATTTCGGGTGCCATGAATTCTGGTGTGCCAATCAGTGTATATTTTTTATCACCTAACCACATGTTCTCTGCTGTTCCCATATCACCAATTTTAATTTCATTATGAGCACCATTAATAAAGATATTATCACATTTGATATCACGATGAATAATAGGAGGATGATGACCATGTAAATAAGCCAATCCTTTTAAAATTTGACGACTCCAGCGTTTGACAATTTTTGGATTGGGTAAACTCAGCTTCCGGATGTATTCCCGCAAAGTACCCGAAGTCATTAGTTCAGTAACAAAGACAAATTCCGCTTGATTTTGACCAATCCAGGCGTCATGAAACGCTATAATATTTGGGTGTCGGACCGATTTTAAAATCTCGATTTCGTGTCCAATATCTTTATGGGTGTCATGACCAATCTATTTGAACAAAAGATATAGTAGATATAAATATGCAATAGAGAAATAAGAAAATACAAAACGACAAAGTTAATAAATTGATTGTTTGTGTGTGCGATCCGATCTTTGTATAACATTGAAGTATTTTTTTTTTCTCTCTTCTCAGTTGCGTTTTCTCATCTTTTTTTTTTTTTTTTTACCCCTCTCATCCCTGAGATGTTTTATACCTGCAAGACATTCCATGCCACTTCATAACCTTCTTCATGATCAATAGCTTTATGTACTACTTTAAATGCACCTTTTCCCAATAGAGTATTAAGGCGACCATAACGTTTATTGGGTGATATTTCAACCACGCGCTCAGCTACATGTTGATTTGAATGATCGATTAATTCCCCACTGAAACTTCGAGTAGATTGTTGTTGCTGTTGTTGCTCTTGAGGTGTTTCCATTTGTGCCATATGATAATTAATATGTTGTGCAATAGTTGTATTTCCATTTAATGGGGAAGTAGACATAGTTCCTGGTGTGGTAGGTACAGTAGGTGCAGGAGGTGTACCCATCATCATAATAGACGGAGATCCATTATTAGTTGTTGAATAAATTCCACCACCAACAGCAGTACTTGAAATATCTATTGCTTGTTGTTGTGCTGTTTCTGGCATTATTATTTCCTAAGAGGATAAGTATGTATATATAAATATATATATATGATTTTTTTTTAAAAATAAAATAGGATAAAATATATAAAAAAAAAGGTAAGAAAAAAAAAAGAGAAAAGTAATAAAGAGAAAGTAAAAAAATAAAAAATAAAAATAAAGTCAAAAGGGAAAGAGGACGATGGATAGAAAAAAAAAAAGTTTAAAGAAAGGAGATACATATTATACTGAAAGTAGCAAACAAGCTCTGACGACTGTTTGTGTACAACAAAACTCAATGCAAAAAAAAAAAAAAAAAAGACTTTTTTTCTCAGTCACCAGAGGGGGGGGTGGGTTTTGAATCAAAGGTGTAAAAAAAAAGGTACAGTACACAGCGTCCCTTCAAAGGTGTTGTGCAACCTAAGCAACGAAAATCTTATTTTATATGTTTTATAATAACTTAACAGCATATAAGGCTTACTGAGGTCTCCTTTCCTTCTTATTTTTTACTTTTCATATAAGTATTGAAACGAAACCCACTTTCTACATAAGTATAATCTTTCAATGTCTCCATATTTGGTATAGAAGCCGAATACATTTTCATGCTATTGTCAGGTTATCAAACAAAATAATCAGTGATTATCAACTATAATATAACAACGTCCCTTTTTTTTTCACTCTTCAAAATTATTATGTTTTTCATCTTTTTAAAATAAAACAAATATAACTTATAACCTTTATCACAATGTAAAAAAAGAAGAAGAAGAAGAAGAAGAAGAAGGGTTTATTTTTAATCATGCTGTTGCCATAGTTCTTATACTTTGGAAAAGTTGCGTGTGTCTTTGTGAATTTCAAGGTCCGGACCAACATTACGTGTCACTGGTTGAAATATATTCTTACTTGCTTTATTCCCCCCCTTTTTTTTCCTTCTTTACAAAAAAAAAAAGAAAGAATGTCTAATCAAGTTCAACAATTAGCAGCTTTACGGGACCAACTCAAAAATGAAATGGGTGCGGCATCACCCAACTTAAATAAATTAAGTGAATTACTTGCTAAATCCAAAGTAAAAGTTGTTTTCATTTGACAGTCAATTATATTAACTTGTAAAACTAAATGTACACGCTCTATTTTTTTTTTATATACTCATATTGATAATAGATTGCATTTATTCAACTTGGTGTCTTTACACCCGATCTGAAAAATGTCAACGTCGAACTTATGGTGACTGCACGTATGTATAATATTTTTTTTACAAGAAAGATTAACGATTGATTTCGAATATTATACACACTTTATATTTATGGATGAGTTATATTTATATGAATCTGACGTCGACTTTCTTTTTTTTTAATGCTATTAATAAATAGGTGATATTCTCGAAGTGGGTGCTTATTATAGTGTACGAGCTAAAGACATTGAATCATTTGAACGTTATATTGCACAACTTAATACTTACTATCACGACTTGGCGTAAGTTTTTCTTTTCTAGAAAATGGATAAGGATGAGTTATCACGACGACGCGTCTCTTTTTTTTTAAAAAAAAAAATTGTTTTCCTAACAACCAATATGATACATGTATAGATCACAATTGCCACCATCGCAACAAATGTATCCTTTGATTGCTCTTAATTTACTTCGATTGTTATCTCAAAACCGATTATCTGATTTTCATACAGCCTTGGAAGCCGTTGATCCTGATCAATTACAAACAAATTCTTTTATCAAGCAAGCTGTTGATCTTGGTAAAATGAATATTGATTATTTAAAATGTTTTTTTTTTTTGGATGAAAAGTGTATTTATATACTAATTCTAGTGGTTGTGGCCCCGGGGGTCATTTCTAATGAATAATTATGATAGAACAATTTTTAATGGAAGGAAGTTATAATAAAGTATGGAGTACCAGAAGCTCAGTTCAAGGCGAAGAATTTTTATTCTTTTATGATATCCTAATTGATACTATTCGGTAAGTTCAAAACAACAACACGTACACACAGTGGAATGATAGGAGGAAATGGAGGGGAGGGTTAGGAATAATGGAAATGAAAGTTTTATTTATTTGTCTATTTCTATATCAATATATAATAGAAATGAAATTGCTAGTTGTAGTGAAAAAGCATATGATTCTTTGCCATTGCAAGACGCAGGTACTTTATTATTTTTAAAGAATACCAAGGAATTGTTGAATTTCGCACAAGAGGTAAAAATAAAATTAAAAAGAGGAGTTTTATTATCAGATCGAAGGAATAAAGGATATAGAAAGATAAATGAGATAGATAGATAGATCAAAGAGTTCCAATTAACATATCAACACATATATATTTTTTATATAGCGTGGTTGGAAGGTACATCCAGGTGAACAAGTGATTTATTTTGGATCGGATGATAATGATGCAGTGGAAATACCTCAAGAACAAATTATTACACAAACTTTGTCTTATGCTAGAGAGTTAGAACGCATTGTTTAATTTGAAATATGTTTTTTTTTTCTTTTATCTATTATTAAAAAAAACAGCAAGCAAACAAACAACAAAATCTATCCACTGTCTTTTACTTTTGTCTTTAGCATATTGTTTTTTGGAAGAAGTGCCTATATAAAACAAGATAAAAAAGGAAAAAAAAAAAGAAAGTTAAAGTTGTGTGTGATGATTATAATCTCTCCGTCAGTTTTTTTTTTTTTTTTTTTTTGGTTGTGTATCTTCCCGCTCATTCAGTCAGCTTGTGTGCAAAAAGAAAGGCTGAGTTTTTTCTTATACTTTCTCGTTTCTTTTTTTTTTTTCTTCTCTTTCTATATCTCTTTTTTTTTTTTCCCTTTACTACATACAAAAAAATAATAATAATACATCATGGTGGGCGAGGCAATGCTATTCTTGTTCGCAGTCGTTATGGCTGCTCTATTGTTGTTCGCAATGGTCTTTTTTGTATGTTGAATATTGTATTCACCCTTTTTCTATTTCTTACTCACGTACGCGTTCTAACCTTACATATTTTATTTTAGGTCATCATGTTTTCTGATTTGGAATGTGATTATATCAACCCCATTGATCTCTGTAATAAACTTAACCAGGTAAGATAAAGAAACTTTATTTTTCGAGGAAATTTAATAAAACCACGCGGATGGGGGAATAAAGTAGCTTTCTTTTGTTGGGTTGTTATAGGGGGTTGAACGAAGCGGTTTGGACGTTATATATGAAATAGAAAGAAATGGATGATCTAACGACATAAAATTTCTTAGTTTGTTTTACCTGAAATGGCATCCCACGCATTTTTGTTCTTTATGTTCCTTGTCAATGGTAGTTGGTTAGCTGTGTTAGTTAACTTACCACTTGTCGCTTATAATGTTCGAAAGTAAGTACTAATCTCTTTTTATTATAAGTCTATGTATTAACCATCCATCCGGTTCAATATAATTAATAATAATCCCTTGTAAAAATAAAATAGAGTATTGAATAGCCAACATATGTATGATGCCACTGAGATTTTCCGAACATTGTCTGTTCATAAGAAGGAATGTTTTATCAAGGTTGCTTTCTATCTCCTCGTAAGTCCATTTTTATTGTTTGTTATTTTACATGTGAAAAAGACATATTTCATTTGGAATAACTTTTTTATCTATTACTTTTTTTTTAGTGCTTCTTCTACTATTTATACCGTATGATTGTTGCATTGATTGCAGCTGATTCATAAACAAAATTGACAAAGGATCTTTTTTTTTTATTATTCTAAAATATGTATAATATTTACACATACAAACAAAAAAAAATAGCTGGAAGAGATGGGGGAGAGTTGGTTTTTATATATATAAATATTGATTGCGTTTAGTAAATATAATTTTGGGTATTTATCCCCCCAAAAAAAAAGCAAGCAAAACATTATAAATGATGAAATTAAAAAATAAAAGATAAAATGTACATTATACAAAATTCTCGTTATATAAAATAAAATGATGCAATTTAGAATGAAAGAGTATATACTCAATATAAAAAAAACCATTTATTCAATGTTACGTATCTTTGTAAATTGGATGAAAACAGAGCAGTGATCAAACCAAAAACTTAAGATCATATTTTCATCTAGAACTACAAGAGGTTCGAAGACCCATCTGTCAGATAGGTGAATATATATATATATATAGTTTCATTAAATATGTATACGTAAATCAAGACGACATATAAGAGAAACAACGAGGAGGATCTTCATTATAAAAACTGGTCAGCTTTCTATTCTACAACAAAAGCTATGCAATATTTTCCCACTCAATACATCTTGTGTTAAAATGAAAATTATATATTTAACAAATAGTCATGTGTATTTATTTTATATAACAAAAATTCAATATCAGGTAATTATATCTATTATATTAACAATTTCATCATGTTCACATTTTCAAATTTTCAAAAAGTGTTATTATAATGTTCCTTAGCTATACGTCTTTAAAAGCTTTTGATCAGGGTCGTAGGCTTCATACTTAAAGTCACCTGGCTTTCCTATAGCCTCAATATGTCCACCAGCAGGGCACCAAACTAAACGTAAACCTTCCTGTGGATTTTTAACATTAGGACCTTCATATGATACCTATAATAGATATGTATCATAATTCAAAGAAGAATATATAAGTACGTACAATAATATTTTATATGTAAACATGATAAGTTATTCCCCCTAAAAAAATAAATAAATTTAAACTAATGTATCATAATTTTGTTTACTTACTTGAAACAAGAGTTTGGTATTCTTGTCGGCTTTTCCATTGCAGTTAGTATCAGTGTCTGAACAGCATGCTTCAAAACCTGGATCTATCTTGGGTACTCTAAACGTACTATTATACATAATATTAATGTGTAAAAATCATTACCATTATCAGTAAACCGTATTCTGAGTAGCAGAATGTAGAATTTATGACAAACAGTATATACATAATTAATTATATATTGACTACTTACTTACTACCCTTGCCATCCGAGTTGTTACTCAGGATTTGAGTGACATTTAAAAAGGCATCTTCAGACATCTTATTATTAATACAAAAAGGATAAGCTTGATGCGGTAAAATAGTGAAAACCATGAGGATAAGAGGTAGTAACCAGGGAATCATATTCAATTTGAGCGATACGTAATGATAAAATGAAGAATTGAAATAAAGGTTTTTGAACTTTAGTGTGGAGATATTCTTTTTGTTGAAATGAGTTGTTTATTCTTGTTATAATAATATTGATAATTCCAGACTTAAACAAAAATTGTACTCCTTTTATATATCTTCTAACAAAGAACAATAAATACATGGATTTGATACCACGTCGACTTTTGTGGTCAGCTGTGCCATTGTCCGTATAAACTGAGAATGCAGTAAATGATGTCATTGTTTTCTTAATGTATAAAGACATACAATGACTTTTTCTTTTTGCCTTTTTAATGTTGCTGTTGTCGAATACCAGCAGACTACTCATTGATGAATCTGGCAACAAACACAAAATTCGGTAAATATATACATATAATTAATAATAACTTTCATTACGCTGCTTAATAATACGTATGCTGAAAAATGTGTATATTGTATACGAAATTAGAGTTATTATTCTATAGTAAAAAAGTATATCAGAATAAGAGTATATCGTTGTTTTTATTCTACTCTTTCTTCATTGCAGTAGTATATTGCTGCAGTTATTGTAAAAGCATTATTGATTTATGATATTACTATTTTATGAAACTATTTTATGAAAAAAAAACGTTGACATTATAGAAAATCCCCAACATTTTATATACAGTACGTAGGATAAAAGTGGCTGTCTAATTCAATTTTATATCTATAATATATATGTAACTCTTGGATACCTTTCAAACTACGTACGTGCGCCTGTATTTTATGTCATAGGGTTAGCCTATGTTTCGTTATATTCCCGGGAAGCACAGCATAATATGATGTAATAATCGATGACAAAATAGTTCAACACATCTATTGCATATTCAAAAAACTAGATAATTGCTTCACTGTTATTAGCAAGAATGTAGGTTACTACGTATGCAACATAAATCACTGTCTGCGTTAATCTAAAGTGTATATTTTCACTACTTATCAAGCAAAGCTTTTCTGCTTAATAGTTCAAAGATTTTTGTAGCTTACGTAGTACAAAGTAGATATGCTTACATTATCTTAAACTTCATTGTTATTTGTCCTTTTGTTTGTATAGTAGACTGCTGTCTAAATCATTCGACAACAACGGTGATCACTTTAGAAACGTTTAAACATTTATTAGAACAAAAAACATATCATTTTCATTCGCTAAATGTATACATAATATAAATACAGTGCTATATATATTATGATAGCAGTTGAAAAAAAAAGGAAAGTATATATAATAAAACAAAAAAAAAACGGTGATGTTTGTTTGTGCATATGTTGATCAGATACGAAATATATTGATAATATTAGTGAATAATAATAAAAGCGAAAAGGTTATATACTTATAACGTATATTGAATGGCCTAAAATTCCCACCATTTCTTGTTTGCTTGTCGTTCATTATAATCCCGAACAGCTTTAAGGAAATCACCAGATGCTTGATTCATATCTTCAAATTTGGTTTCAAGCTCATTTAGACGCTCACCGCGTTCATTCATCTTCACTCCAAGCTCTTTAAATACACCACCAACACCACTACTTTCTTCCTGAACTTTGTTGCCTGTGCTGCTTCTATTGCTACCACCACCCCCACTTGAGCTTGCTGCTTGTGCTTTAGCTATTTGACTCTTTCTCGTTTCTGGGTCTATCTTTGGTTTCTTACCCACTGTTATATAGTAAACATAAAAAGTAAATAGCAGTCCTTTAAATATATAAAATACGGAAAAAGAAATTAGTAAGAAAACTTACTAATAGTATCGAACTCAGCAACAGTAAGAGGACCCTTCTGGAAAGCTCCTTGTACTGTATCTAGCCATGATTTCTTTGATTTCTGGGCTACTGATGCTTGAATTGGATGTGGAGGAAGTCGAATTGATGGATTATGAAGCATTACCGCTTCACCATGTGGTCTATTTAAATGTTTTTTTATAAGTATTTATATATATATATGTAGTGGACCGATTTACTATATCGATTCGATTATCTTCTTTCCTTTTGTAAATATTCCGCTAATATAACACTCACATTTTGCTTTGCAATAAAACAAGATCTTGTTCAAGTTCGTAAGCACCGGACCACATGACGATACGACCATCACCGCTGTAGGACATATCCTCTAACCTTCGACTAGCTACAATGTCCGCCGGTATATTAATCTTAGCAAGTGGAGTCAAATGTGGTAAAGTATAGAAAATAATAGTTCCATTCTGTAAAACGACGGTCAAACATGAACCACCTAGTTTTATAAAGAAAGTTAATTTAAGGGATAGTGTTCTTGTCTGTTTTTGAAATAATAAACTGTAACTAACCTCCGTCTGCCGTCATGATTTTGCTGGAAATAATGGTATCTTGTTCAGTGCATCCTTGTGTACTTTGTAAATCGATTTGGAATAAACGGGTATTATAACCACTCAAGAAAGTGGTCATAGATTTTTTGGAAACAATTATCAAGAAGTGTGGATTGGGTTGTTCATTATATTCCCATCGACCGGCAGTAATACGTTTACTACTGCTTGTGGCACTAGTAGGACTATTGACTACTTCATCTGTATCTTCTGTTGGCAAGGGTGGCATGTCTTGTTGTTGTGGAAGAGGTGGAGGAGGAGCAGACTGTGAATTTGATCGATTACGATTGGCAGATTTGGAGAATTTACGGGTTGTTTTACGTAGTAATCCTACAGCTCCACCGCCCTTGTTTGAATTCTCACTCTTCACACTGGCAGCATCATCCTTGGACTGCTGTCTTCCAGAATCTGATGATTTTCGTGCTAATTGTTCCGTTGACTGTTGATGCTGATCCATCGATAAAGATGATGTTTCGGTTGGTGCATCCGTAGGTGTTGTTTCAGCTTTAGGTGGGTAATTTCCATTGATATCAATCATATGGATATCAATGATTGGAGTTGTTGATAAAGTGGATGGTATGAGGATAGGTTGTAATGATGGGGTTGTAATATCATGTTGGTATGTATGTCCATTACTGAGACCAATAAATAACTGAGGTACTGTTTGGAATGATTTTACTAAAGAAGTCAAACCGATTAAAACCAGATGTATTATCTATTAGTATGTATCATATGCTACCACTACGTACATTTTTATCACAATGAATAAAACACTCACAATTGGAAGGTGAATATGATGAATATAATCCGAGTTGAGTTATATGAGTATCTTCTGGAATAATACTAGGTGATGACTTGTCACTCGTCTCCTTACCACCACTGTTTTCGGTTGAAATGCTATTAGCATCGCTCCCACTAGCTGGTGTTACAGCATAGTTATCGCCTAGATCAGTAAAATAAAATCAGCCATCTATTGTAATAAATAAGCCATCAAGTATTTGACCCGTACCTTTAGTATTAATAGAAAAAACTATTTGTCCAAGAAGTCTGTCGATAACATAAGTGGATGCGTTCGAAGTACTAAATCCAAATCTATTAATGAAGAGTAATGTTCTGTTAAATTCTGGATAAATCGACGGAAAAGCAATTGAATATACACACTTACAATGATTTTTCGCCGCTAACCATTTTAGTAATTGTTCCTTCCTCAAGGCTAATCTTCATCGTCAATGTGAAACCAGATGTCTCATTTCGCTTATCCAACAACTCGATCTTTACATTAGGGTTCTTTTCTTTTTGTGGGATTGTAGGTTCTTCCACTACTTGCTGTTCTTGTTGTATGGATGAATCAGAAGGATTACTTTCTTCTTGTTTCACGGCAGATTTTTCTGCTTGCTGTTGTTCGGGTGAAATAAAAGGATTTGTTTCGTCTTTCGAAATTGACCCTTCCTCCCCTAAATTCTCCTTTGTGTTGTTCTGCTCTGAGTCAGATTGCTGTGTATTCGTTGCCTGCTGTTGTTCAGGTTGAGAAGATGGCGATAATGTAGTATCAGGTTGTTGACCAGTATTATCAGTAGGGGGCTCTTCGTCATTATTATTCATATCCTCCAACAATTGAGAAATTTCATCCAACGTATCCTCACAATTGGCAATAAACTTTTCTTGTGTTGTCGAATAATGTCCCGCTGGTTGTTTTTCTTCAAGTGAATCTGGAATATACACCAAGATGGTATTATCGTTCATATTAACAATGACTCCACCTGTATGGTTATCAAGAACAACCTGTCGGATCTTTGATGTTGTTACTGCCTGTTGCTGCTGTTCTACTTGTGTACTAATATCATCAGAACAGTAAATTGTGCGGTTAGATAAAGGTCGTAATGAAGTATATGAAGCGTCCCAGAAACGGAGCGTAGATTGACCATGAACTGTTAGTAACAAATCGTTTGATGGAATACGATAGATATGTCCATTTCCAGCTACACCACCTGCCAATGGAAGATAAAGATCACGCTGTTGTGGCTGGTGTTGGTGTTGGTGTTGTGCTGGAGGTGCTATTAATTGTTGAAATACTGAATGAGGAAGTTGTGATATATAATAAGCTTGTTCGACAGGTGGATCTAAAAATTGTAATGCAGGTGGTAATATCAATGGTGGATGACCATGATCCAATCCGTAAGCACGAATACCTCCATCAACTCCAACGACGAGTAAACCGAGAGGATTATGCATGCCGAGGAAATAGGGTTCGCTGCTTAACAAAATAAAATCGGCTACGTCTATGGGTGTTGATAAAATAGTTTGTTTACGTGCGTCTCGTGGATCATTGGTATTTAAATCATATTCCATAACATGAAGCCCTCGAATATCCGGTAAATCCGAGCCACCCGCTACAACAAGAAACGATTTGGATGCATTATCATCCACATACCATGCCATTTGATAGATAGGTTCGCATGGATTATCTTCCGTTGTACTACCGGCATGAAACACGCGTCGTGACATAAGTGATCTGTTGTCATTTCGCATATCCCAAAGATGCATATATCCATTATCATAACCGGCCATGAATCGACTACCACATGGACTCCATGCCAAACACGTTAATCGGATCTCTTCTTTGGAGCGTTGTGGTAACTTGAAACATTTCTTAATATTTTGATCCCGAATACTCCATAAAAAGACTGCTGAATCATATCCAACCAGTACTAAATCCAAATCTGTTGGATGCATTTGAATTGAGACGACAACATTATGTGGCGGTTGCTGATTTTGTTGACTTTTTTGATCCTCATAACTATCCAAACATAAATTAGGTATACCATACTCTTCACCAAAAGCACCAGCTTCCATATCGAACATATCTACATTTCCATCCGCAAATCCAATAAAAAGCCAGTCTGTTCCAACGCAATGTTCTAGTGATGTAACAATAGATGGTGTAGCAACAACTCCTCGTGCTCTTTTTGTTTTTAAATCGTAAGTGGTGACAATATTTTTGGTATCGACGGCAACAAGTGTTGGTGAACCCGTTTGAAATTTTAAATATTTGATTCTTGAGGCGCTACTTAGAGTTATAGACGTTGAAATCCCTTTTCCGAATACCCGGATATATGTATCAGGTTCCACACCGCCACCTGTTGTTTTTTCATATTCCATTTACATAAAAACGATATCAATTTTTTGGAGAGGAAGAAAAGTGTTACATGTTGTTGAAGAGAAAAGAAAAAAAAAAAGACGTACCAACTGCTAGTAAACTTGAAACAGGATCGTATGCGACGGCGCTGACTCGACCGGGAATCCCAAAGGACGACATCTATAAAATTCACTCATGAGTTGAAACTTGACGGAAATTTCGAAACCAAAAAAAAAAAAAAAGAATAGAAAAGAACAAAAAAAAAAAAAGAACCCGTTTTAGGGGTAAGCGCGTTTGATATTTTTGTACCTTTGAAAGACCAATGCTAGCAGCGTCTAACGATTCTGACATTGACTTGTCAAGTCGTTTATCTTTTGATAATATAGCTCTTGAGAGAGCATTTTCTTTTGCTTTATGAGCAAATCCCGAGAGTTTGTCAAAGATGGTCATTTAATGAACAAAGAAAAAAGAAAGAGAGAGAAAAGTCTATAATAATGTGATTCGAACTCGGCTTATAAAGCTAGAAGGGCCTAGTTCTGCTTTGCGCTGTTCTAAACCAGGCAAAGCGTCGAAAACAGAATTCCTAGTTTTTCTTTTGTTTATAAATAGTACTGCAATTTTAAGTATGTTTTTTTTTTCTTTTTTGCTACACACATTTCATATTAGAAGCATATAAATTAATTTTGGATTAAGTTTGCTTCTATGAGGGGTTTTCTACTTTAATTTAAATATTTAAGTATTTACCCAGAAAACTGGTAATGAATGACTATAATTATTAAAGACCCAGTTTCATTAAAATATACAAGTAATTAAGTAAATTAAAATGAGCCTGATCGTAACGTGGATTGAAAATATGCTTTGATTTAGGACGCCACGACTAGCGTATGACAAGAAAGCTTATGCGCGAGGTACTATTATTTTTACCTTAGTGATGGTCGGACAATAATTTTTTCATTTGCATGAGCAAGAGAGGGGAAAGTTCTAAGAACTTTAAACTATTTAGTTTTTTTCTACCTTCCCCTTTTTATTTCTTTTCCCTTTTTTTTTTTTGTTCCTTCTTTTCATGTTATATATAATTAAGTACTATGATCTATTACTGTCATCAAAAAAGTGAAGATAACAAAACAGTATATTTCAATAACGTCGATGAAAGGTTTGGTTATTATTACCATAAGATGAACTATTATTATCATCACATTCCTCCTCGCTTCACCCTCAGGAAACTACGACAACAATAACAAAAGGTCGAGCTCTTAGTATTTTTGATCGCCGTAGTATCTTTGTCCGTATCAATTAGTGTTACGATGGTCAAACTCGGTAACACAAATACTTCTTATTCGACACCGTCTTTAAGCTAGTGTAAGTTGGTATGGATGTTGTCGTCTGGGGATTCATCCATTGGTACGCAAATGGGTACTTACGTATACGAGGTATCATAGATACTTTTCTCCATTTCTTCTGGTATTATAGTATTAAAAACTCACCATTGACCGATGTCCCAGATGTGTATATACAGTGTATAAACATGTTTTTTTTTCTTACATTTTCTTTTTATTACTGAAGAAGAACCAATGTCATACGTAATTAATATAGCACTTTTTTTTTCCAATTTATTTTGATAAACTATGCTTTGTAAAATTGATAAAACATATGCACTCGATTTTCTCTGCTATTTTCCGTAGTAGTACTTTATGCTAAATGAGCAATTTGGAGGGCTTGAACGAGCATGTGCTTTTTTATGTATGGTGGGTGCTGTTTTCATGACAAAACCATGTCCTCTCTGTTCTGTTATTTATCACGAAAATGATAATGGGATACAAACGTTGATTATTACCTCTGTATTTCTTGGGGCCATTGCTCCGGTTTTGCATATGTGAGAGTGCAAAAAGCTAGCCCCGAAGCTCATTTTTTCATCATATGTTATCACTGGCTTTCGCAACAATCACTTTTATTTTATTTGATTTTCAGAGTTATGTTTTTCCACAAGGTCCAATATACCCATACCTTGTTTTAATTGTAATTGGGCTTTCAAGGTTTATTGGGAAATGCTTGTGGAATAGAGGATATATATTTAATATATGGTTCACAAGAAACATAAAAATATTACAAGGTGGGTTTCCTACTTTTTACTGACACTATTACCTTTATTTATACTATGTCACACATTAATTCATTATAGGTATATCTGTATAGACTACAATTTGCCCCTGCAGAACCAGGTACTTTTATGTGCATCAGCGAGATATTCTTTGCGTCTCTGTTCCGTATTCTTATTTTTAGTGAGAATCCTGACTATATAAACATATTGGGTGCTATCATGATTTTAGGCGTAGTAAGATGAAAAAAAATGGAAGTTGGGGCATATATTTCTGCCTCTTGTTCAAATTCAAATTTTACATTATTCTAATAACACAATACTAATAAACATATACATGATAAATATAGTCGAAAAATTAAAAAGATTCAGAAGTTTATATAACAATTATGATAACAGATATGAAAGAGAAAAACGAAATAAAAGCCAGCGTCTATATGAATTCTTATCTAAAGGGATGATGTGATGAAAGTGTGTATATACGAGCGAAAAAAAATTAAATAATTTTTTTTCCAAATTTTACATGAACTTTTTCTTTTTCTTATAAGGTGGATGAATACAAGAAAAGAAGAATAGGATCGGATTGCTATACAAGTCGTCTGTTTTTTTTTCTCCTTTCTATAATTTAGCCTGAACGGCTGTAGCCTCCTTTTCTTGTTCGGCCTTGATCCATTTCTTGATCTCTCTTCTCAAAATCTTACCACTAGCATTCTTTGGAATAGCATCAATAAATCGAATTCCACCACGAAGGCGCTTATAGTTAATAACATTTTTTGCAACATAGTCTGATATATCTTTGGCGGTAGCAGGATCAGCATATGCATGAGGTTGAAGGACAACATAAGCTCGTGGAAGTTCAGTTGCCTGTGAAGACTCATAAACGCCCACAACAGCACAATCGGCTACACTTTCATGACCCAAAAGAACACGTTCCAACTCTACAGATAAATAATAAAAAATATTATAGTTGCCATTTAACCATCAGTTATAATTGTATCATCCGTCTCTTTTTTTTTTTTTTTGCTCTATGCTCTTTCTCATAAAGTAACATATAAATTACCAGCTGGTGCAACTATGAACATATAAAATATAAACTGTTAATTCATTTATCCATCTCTTTAATTAATTAAACTTTGGAATAATTATATCCTACATACCTTGAAAACCCTTATATTTGATAAGTTCCTTTAAGCGATCAACAATAAAAAATTCACCAATTTTGCTGTTAAATACACCGACATCCCCCGTCCTTAACCATCCATCCTTTGTAAACGTCTTTTCATTTGCTTCGGGATTGTTCAAATACCCCAAAAACATGGCAGGTCCACGAAGAAGTACCTCACCTTCTTGATCATCACCAAGTTCTATACAAAAAGTCAAGAATGTAAATTATTAAGCCAAAGTTCATGGATCTACTACTCTTTCTTGCCCTTCTATTGTATTGAATTTCGTTGGATTCCATACGTACCATTATCATTTTCATCCACTAATTTGAGTTCTGTGTTTGCAGTCAAATAACCAATAGATCCTGCAGGACTGATACCAACACGTTGATAGACAACCCCAGCACAACTTTCAGTACTTCCGTAGCTATATATAGATAGGCAAAATATTAGTCATCTTACTTCCGTTTTAATCCACACTTTTATAATAAAAGTAATATCCTCAAACATCATCCAGCTAAATATTTACCCTTGTTTGACAGCAGCAGGAATACGCTTTTGAAGAGCATCGATATGTTCCTTTCCAAGAGGAGCAGCGCCACAACCGATGACACGGAGACTGCTTAAGTCATATTTCTCGACAATTGGACTCTTACCAAGATGGACAGCTACATATAAATATAAACAAGATAATTTAGACCCTCACCTTTTCCAGTTACCAAGGTTACCTAAGTTGGGGGGGAGGGAAACTTACCGACAGGTGGTACAATACTAGTATTTGTAACCTTATATTTTTCAACCAACTGACAAAACCTTTCCAGGTTATATTTTGCCATGATGACCAAGGGGGTTTGACGATAAAAGGATCCAATTACCAAGTTAGTTAAACCAAAAATATGGAAAAAGGGCAAGAAACCGAGTAAAATGTCTGTAGCAATGTTGGCATTAGCATCAAAGTTGGTTACTTGAATACATTGCGAAACAAAATTACGATGACTCAAAAGACAGCCTTTAGACAATCCTGTTGTACCACTGGAGAAACAAATGAAAGCAACGTCATTGGAATCAATTCCTTTGATCGGATGACCAATATGCTTGCTATCTTCGGCAAGTGTATAAAATGAAGGATAAGAAGTTTTATTTTCTTGGTTATTGAAAACAAAAATACGGTCCTTGGGAATATTATTTTTGGCAGCTACTTTGGTCAAGACCGGGAGAAGTTCTGGAACAGTAACCAAAGCCTTTGCACCTGCAGAGTGGATTTGATGTTGAAATTCAACTTCTGTATAATCTGGGTTACTATGGAATTACATATTGAATATCATGATGATTATGTTAATACAGACATCCTTTTTTTTCTTTTTTGCTCCCAGATAATACAGATAATTCCCAGACATGACTTACGCAGGAGTAACAATGCATCCAGCAGCAAGAATTGAAAAATATAAAACAGAATGATCATATTGATTAGGTGCAACAACTGCAACGACATCACCTTTTTTTAGTCCAATTTTTTCCTTCCATCCAGTAGCAATTCTCCCACTAAGATCAAATATTTGATTAAATGATAATGTTTTGCCTGTAGTCCCACAAATGACAGTAGGTTGGTCTCTTGGTCGAGTAGTATTATACTTGCTATTTTGAAACAAAAATGTATATAAATCAAGGTTGGGGATTGGGATGGATTCTTGTGCTGACTTATAAACAACCATGGTTTTATCAAAATTGAATCGAAAAAGAAGATAATGAAAATCGAGAGCGAAAAAAGGAGAAAGTTTTCAATATAATGAAAAAAGGAAGGGTTCACACAATCGTCAACTTATTTAAAGCGGAGGCAACGGAAAAATAGCGAGTAATGACTAATGCAGATATACTGGAAATAAATTTTTCCCACTCTGCTTACATTGTGTGAACTTAACCTTTTCACTTCCCCACAATTTTCCAGTTTGACTCCTTGTGCCTAACTTGGTTAGTTCATCCTAAACTATGAATTTTGAAAGACCCTCTGTCACGCCCGAAAATAAAAACTCCCCGGAAAAACGAAAAAAAAAATCGCGACTACAGTATTATTGTCATTACTTTACATACGTATGTGAATAAGCTGCTTCCATTCGTTGTATCATATTCATTTTAGCTGGTAAAAATTATATTACTTCAGCAAAATACAGGTAAAATAAGAGAAAATATTCTTTTAATAAAGTTATGTAGTTATGTATAACAGTGATTACGTTATCGTGTTTAGGGTGGGTAGGTGGTTGCTATATGATACAATAATAAAGATTATCATTGTCATGGCGTTTCGAGGATCAAACTTACTATATATTTCAACGAGTTTTTGAAAAGACTAACTGGCAGTAGTAAAAGAAGTAACATTCCAGAATGATGTGCCTCAAAAAAAAGTGACAAGAAGAAAGAAAAAAGTAACAAATAAGGGGAGTTTTTTTTTTAATTTTTTCAAAGTGCAGGATAGTGCTTATGATGATTCTCAGAAATATAACGATAGTGCTATTTATTAGTAACTACGGTCGGTGATAGGATACGTTTCTTCATAATAATTACTTGTTTTGGCATTTATGTTTTTTTTATCAAGTGTACGAGGAGGAAGAAACCCCTTTCAGAGTACATACTTTTTTTACCCAACAAGACAATCACAAAGATCACATATTAGCCTTTATACCATATTGGGTAGTATTCTATCGGATTTAACATATTGTCTATTACTACTGCATGTGTATATCAAGTACCATTTTAACTTCTGATTCTATGGCAATGCTGTGAATACTTAGTGTATGCATCCGCTGCGCGCAAAGAGAAAAATGAATGATATGTAAATAATGACGACTATTTTTTTATTCCCATAGTGATGATGAATATATATATATATACAAAATTCGTTATATATATATATATATAAGTTAACTCAAAGAATCGATAAAAAAAAATCGTTGACTTAGAAATTGAAGGAAAGAAAAACTGTGATATGAAAATAATTTGCAATAGATATTGAGTTTATGTATATATGATGATGAGTATGTTGTAGTTGTAGTAGTAGTTGCTGTTGCTATAATTGTTGAGTATAGTATCAAGGAAATGAAAAAAAAAAGAGTATAGGATAATGGTTAATGAGAGAGTGATGAAAAAAAAAGAGGAACGATGTTTATATTTTTCTATCGGCCAAAACGTTGTTCAACCTTGGAGTATTGTAATAATGTACTTGAAAAAGTCATGTAATCTAATCGGTGATGTGTTCCCTTGTTTCTATTAAAATAAAATAGAATAAATATCATGAGTAACAAATTAAGTAATCAAAAGGGCCGTGCGTTTTTTTCTCTCTTTCCAATCACATACATGAATTCAGTCAAACGAATATGCCAGGGGGGGAAGCCATCCAATGAAATATAACTATGTGGCAGAGCGTCGTACACAAGCATTAACTCCGGATCCGAAATTTCGCTACATTCTATTACAAAAATAATAGAGAGAAAAGCGTTCAATAATAATAATTTTTGTCGATCAATTGAGAGATAGAATAAGTAATAAAATAATTTACCATGAACAAATTTATCAACCAATGCAATATCAATATTTTCACTGGGTATTTTTTGTTTTACAATATTTTGAGCAGCTCGAGATATACTAGGTCGACCATCTTCTGCAGATACGACTGAAAATTTCAGACCTAACCAAGCCAATATGTTGAAAATAGAATAATAATTAATTTTATAAACCACTTTTTTGTTTTTATTCAATATATAATCCTCATCTTACCACGTTTTTCTTTATTGGTCATCCATTGATGAAGCATTGTTGATTGACGTTTATAGACATCAATCCCTAAAGATTTTAATTCACCTAAAAGAAAATGGGGTGTCAGAAATAATATTCTATATTTTTCATATGATTATTATCATTTTAATTACCAGATGCATCAAAGACTGATAATTCTTCAATTCCAAACTCCCAAGCCCAACAAGATACTCGACATAAATCATCCAAAATAACATCCCATTCTTTCACAGTACGTTCGTGTAGTAATTCACTGGATATCAATATCGATAAATGTTTTGGTATCTTTGTTAATTGTGCCTTGTCAAAGCGAATAAGTTCTTCTGTATCAGTTGAAGTAACGAGGTGTTGGTGGTAAAGGTCGATCAACATACTTCGTAGCGTTTTATATATAATGAATGTTAAGTATCCAATGTGAATCAGGTGTAATAAAATACGACATAGAACATCGACTATTACACTGCTTTTTGTTGTTTTTGTTCTGGTTGTTGGTGGTGGCAAGTCAATTGGTAGATCTGATATTAGCTGTAACGATTGCCCTGGCTCTAATTTTGATGATGTAGTCAATCGTTTTGGAATAGTAGTATCTACTATAGTAACCGTCGCTGCCATTTGGGTTTTATCAATGTTTTTTTTTTTTATTTTAAAATGAAAGGAGAGGGGTTTTTTAAATGTAAAACGGAAAAGTAATTAGGTGAAAGAGGAAGTTGAAGAGGATAGTGAAGAAAAAGGTGTTGAAACTAAAAAAAAAATGAAAAAACCAGCTGAGCTTTTTGTTTAGAATGTTTCAACCCCTCTCTTTCGAGTTCATTCTTTCTTGTCAGCGTTTCTTACTATTCATAACAACACGAACGCTTTAGTTAATAACCGTTAGTCCAATCTTGAACTGAAATATAGTTCCCATTGATATACTATATTTTACGTTACCATAAACATTGCGTTCTCATCTCAACTGATCAGCATTTGCCGTTTAAAAAAAGTAACTTCATGATCTACCATCGCAATAGATGTAATATGATAAAAAAAAGTCAGTGGTATATATGTGTGAAATGGGCTCAGTATCATCAGTTCAAGCGACATGACAGCATCTCAATATTAGTGTCTAATATTCAATACTGATATTAAAAGAAATATAATACTGGATATTTTGCTAACATAAAATGATATTTGGTATTCTGTTCCTGTATTTTAATATCATCGCGCTTTTTCGTATATTTTTGTCTTCCTCACGTTGAGTTATGTACACTAGCCTATACATTGTAATAATAAAAATATGATTCATTACGTAACTCATATTGTCGTCTTGTGAAAAATAAACTGAAAAATACTTCATTATAACATAATCTAGTTATAACAAAGTAGTGACCTCCTCATCTTATGACTAACTGCAATATCCCGTCTTTTTGATTTATCATCATTAGCAATAATTCATCAACAATTCCGAAACTTATCATAATTCAAACAAAAGACATTTCTTTTTTTTTATAAAGGCAGGCTCATATAATCACAAAGGCTGCTTAGTGATATAATTTTAATGTAATTACCTACATTCATAAAGTCCAACCCACATTTTCAAGGGATTTTGTTCTTTTTTATAGACTTTGCTAACCGTAAGATAGTCAATCTGTTTATCAGTAAGTAGAGCATTATTAACCAGAAGAATATAATTCATACCGACGGATATTTTGATTTATTCAATTCGAATTATCTTTGTTGCATAAAATCTTGTCAAAATGATATGTCTGTCAGTAGAAAAAATTACTCAAATGGATAAGTACGCTATTAATATGTTTGGTAATCAGTATAGTAGTCAGTATATTATCTGAAAAGTTTAGTAATTCTTTGCTGGAATTAACAAACTACATCTATGACTATCAGCTATATATGTAGAAAAAAATGGCTACATTCACGAGCCATTTTTCGTATTTTATCTTTTAAACATTTCCTCGCTGGAGAGACTTTTTATGGATATGGACCGGTAGTAAGTAGTAACCTGCTGAGTCACCTTCTTGATTGGATTCCTAACGCAGAAATCAATCGAATTATCAGGGAGATTAACAAGACTGTACGTAGTGGGATATAATTTTACAGAATGATAAATACTACCTTTCGCATTATTTATACACACTAGTAATTTGTTATATTTCTTACCTGGGTTTCTGGCTTACTTTATTTTTCTCTTTTCTCTTTGTATTACTGCAAGGAAACCGTTGCATGACACTCACATAATGAAGACCAACACAGTCTTGCATCCAAGCAAATATATATTTTACCAAAAGTATGAAGAATAGATGTGATATTCAAAATGTCATTTAAGTTTCAAAATACACAAGACAGTAAGGAATAAAAATCCAAAACAAGAAGCATATAATGTTTGACAAAGAAGCCTAAATAGGCCTTATCACGTTCTATTGACTGCTTTTTATTTTTGTTATTGCCGAGAGGATAGCTGTTATCAATGGCACAAACTTAGATTGTCAAAGATATCTGTAACCCAGACAACAATCGTGTAACAGAAACAATGGCATGGATCAATGCGTCACCAAGGAAATAGTGATTACTTCAAGAAAAATAAACGTTTTTATTAAAAGAATACTTTTAAAATAATATATTATCCATAATAAGAATACTGTTATCAATAGTGATAATAATCAAAATAGACTCAATTTATATCAAGAAGTAAACAATAAAAGTCATGAAATGACGAAACTGGAGCAAATAAAGAAAAGATCATTTCCAAGAAGTAAAAGATGTCTGTGTTGCCACCAAATATGGCACCCTGTGAAAAATAGTCTGAGTTTCCACCTTTATAAGAGAGCAGGAAATCGCGCAATCTACCAAACAGTTATCTTTCTCTAATATATCATGGTAAGTTTTTAGTTTCTTGAGAAAAAAAAAAGTATGAATAAAAACTCATCGTTTAATTTACACAGGCAAATCAATCAGCAAAAAAGATCGCAATAGCTAATAATAAAACTTTGGATAACCTTCGTAAAGGTTTCATGGTAGTCCATGTAAGTTTCCCACCTTATTTTCTCTTTGTTTTTCTTTATTGTTTTGTAGTGGGAGGGAAATCAGTGAACAAGATGAATGAATTAGAAAAATGAAAATGAAGGAAGGGACTATATAGATTGTTATTTAATTAACAATTGATTAAAATCGTAGCTTTTGTACGTTGGATATCGTATTATTTATAATTGGGAAACTTTCACCGCAGGACAACTTACACTTTATATGTTGACTACTGGTGTTTCCATGTTTATGTACAGTACACTTGAAGCTACTGGACGACCGATATATGATCCCACAGGCACTTTAATCAAAAGTGGAGAAGATATGAGCGCTGAAGGATTAACTGCGTAAGTTCTTCTTTTCTTTTGTGTGTGTGCGTGTTATATATGAAGCGAAGGGTTTAAGTTTCGGAAAAGCTAATGCTCTTTTCATGTATTCATTTAATAGATATATGTTCGATATTATTTATGTTACTTGGTTCACTCAATTGATGGTTGCATTTGTTTCAACTAAGTTTTGGTATACTTTTCTTGTGGTATGTGTCGTTTATCTTTATATAATTAATATATGCTGCAGTTGATGGTATGAAAGTAATAATTTATCAATTCTTTATAACAGATCCCAGGTTATGCAACATACAAGCTTTTCCCAATGATCATGCCTTATTTACGGCAATATTCTCAGTCTGGTTTGGGAAATGAGAATGCAGCAGAAGGTTCCAAATCAAAGCGTCAACAAAAAATGGAAAAGAAGGAAAAGAAGGGACATGTGAAATATGTTCGATAGGAATTTAGTAAATAATTAAATTAATCACTGAAATAATCATATAACAACAGCATTGTACTCTTAATAATATATATATATATACTACCATAATACCTATTTAAAAAATATTTAATGACTTATTACCATCACCACGACTATCGTCAATGCTACTTTGTGAATTAATGGAGGAGAAAGGATTACGGCTTTTTAAATGCGGAGCATTATATCGCTTGGTGTGACAGTATAATCGCCAATATGAGTTGGATGAAAAAATGGTATGAACCATCAGTGTATTGTCCACTGGGAGTTCAAATTACCTTATCATGCTGATAATTAAACTCATGATTTCGTAAACTGATCGATTATGAGATACAGATGTTGCTATAGTTTTTTTTTTTTTTTTTTGAGATTTTGAGCAAAATATGAATACATAGATGATTGTATGATAATTTACATTGAATTATGTTTATTTAACAATTTTGGATTAAAATATATGTATGCATGTATGTATGCTGCTAGGCAACAAAAGGAAGAATGATAGGTATTATGATAATATGATAATATTCGCTGTGCTGCCGTACTACCGTTGCTTTTTACTAAAACGAAGAAAATCGACAGCAATATCCACGGATTTTTTCTTGTGGAATTTATACATCATTGGTACATCAAACTGTTATATACAAAAGGTACTAATTAACATTGAATTCATTCTATCATCTGTATAAGTATAATATAAAATACCTTCATTTCCGCTACGACTTCAAAATCTACACCCCATTCCTTTGCTTTCTTTTGGATATGCTAAATATATGTAATAGTATTAGTTAGATGATATTAAATATAGTCGTAAATCTAGTTGGTTAACAGCTTTACCTCACGGGTTGATGTTTTATGCAAAGAATATACAGCTGTTCCCGCCAACTAAATTATAAGAAAAAAATAGCTATATTAGATATTACAAATATATTGATAAATCTTGAATATATATCCACTCACCTCAACTGCCTTTTTAAGAAAAACCATATCAATCCCTTTTGTTTTTGTACCAAATGGTGGATTCATGACAATGGTATCAAAATGGAATTTGTCAAATTTATTATTGTCCTGGCTTAAATCTGTCAATATAAAATCAATATCTACTTCAAATTCTTCGGCATTCTCACGAGCAATACGAATAGCATCAGGGTCAATATCAAATCCTACAGAGTATCTACATCAATTTTAAAGTTAATTAGTTCGTCTTTTTGGTATTGCTACTAGAGTAAGATCATGATAATTAAGAAATAAAGACCCACCCGGCACCTAGAATATTCGCAGCAATACTAAGAATACCACATCCACTACCAAAATCAGCTACCACTTTATCTTCTATATCATCATATACAGTGTCTGCTGTATATAGCATACGTGCTGCCAAGTGAGCTGTTGTTGGATATTGTTCATATTGGATCTTGGGATTGTCTGGATCATTTATTATTATTTTTTTTTGAGAGTAATTTAGAATGAGACAAGTCATTTCTTCCGTAAAGATTTTTAACTATAAACATAACGTACCAAAAACTTCGCAATCTTGAAGTATACTCTCTAGTTCCTTGAGTTTCATTTAGCTTCTGGTAAAAGATAATAAAAAGTGTACTGTTTGTTCCGGTTCCAAAAACTAAGGGCCGCTGAAGTCCAATTCACTCACTTTTGTTGGTTTGTTGTCAAAAAATTGTTTAATTTAACAAAAAGCGACCCAGTATTTGTGTTTGACCTTATATATCTTTCCCCATAAATCTAATAAAAAACAGATACGTACATAATTATTGGAAGTGGGATTTTATGTGAAAAGAAGTTACAGGTTGTCATGACGCTATTAACCCAAGCCTTGTTGCTATGTTACAAACGGATAAAAAATAACACGCTCTTCTTTATGTACAAAAAATGTCTCGTAAACCGTATGCTGCAACAATATAATACATATTCATATTCCCATTAAAAAAAAATAGAATTGCGTATTAATGAAAAGAAAAATGGGTGGACGGAAAGTTGCTGCATTGAAATTATTAAAGAGTTCAATTTTTCCCAAGTCCGAGCTTAATAATACTACTATCTCTCTTTATTGTTATTTATTTATTCGATGGGAATAAAAGATTTATGGGAAGTCATCGAACCCTCGGGGAAGCAATATACATTAGAAGAAATTGCTTCAGATCGTGCACAACGAAGTGATAAACACCAGTTGCGAATCGCTATTGATGTTGCATTATGGACATTTCAAGCGTCCTCTTCAAAAGGTGGCAGGTAAAGAAAAACGGCTACTAACCATGCAACTTACTTCTCGTTACAAAGTCAGAGCAATATATACATAAAAAAAAGGAAAACCTATAAACAAATCTCGCTATGTTTTAGATCTCCTGAGCTACGATTAATGTTTTATCGATTCTGTCGTTTACAAGAACTTGGTGTTCGTGCCGTTTTTGTATTTGACGGACCTGGGAGACCCAGTTGGAAACGTGATCGTGAAATCAATACTATACCCATGGACACGGAATTTCGACAAGCTTTACTAACCATGATCAGACTCTTTGATTTTCATGTATGGCATGCCTATGGTGAAGCTGAAGCTGAATGTGCAGTATTGCAACGGTTAGATTATGTGGATATAGTGATGACAGGCGATGTGGATGTGTTTTTATTTGGCGCACGTCGTGTGGTGCGACAATGGCCTGCTAAACGATATACCGCTATTCCATGCTATGATATGGCATGGATCAATCAAGTGATCGGACTGGATCGGTCTGATATGATATTGATTGCACTTTTACGTGGATCTGATTATAGCCACGGCAGTACCCAAGTGGGCATAACCATTGCAGAAGCACTGGCTCGATGTAAAAAGCATGGACGACTGATGGAATATATCCAAAATAATGGAGATTATGGCGATTATGTCAAAGAAGAAGACTTGGCTGAAGAACTACGTGATGCGCTCAATTACGAATTGAAAACTGGATGTTCAGGCTACTCGAATAGAACGTATTCACAGACCATACTCGACAATGATGATTTTCCAGATTTACAGATATTACGTGATTTTGTAAATCCGAAAACCAAAATTCAGCAAAAAAAATCTGACGATTTGGCAAAATGGCTTGAGCGATCACCATCACCGGATTGGAAGGAATTGACAGTGTTTTGCAAAGAAGCTTTTCGTTGGACCACATCTTATACGTTGCGTCGATTTGGTAGTTTGGTCTTCCCTGCATATCTTACCTGGCGATTACGCAATCCATCAATACCATCTTTAACAACACAAGACAGTAACAAACTCACGACACAACAAATATCCGCACCACCACCAAAACGGGTTAAAACGACATCTTCATCATCACAGCAAACACAAGTAGATAGTTTCTTTTCTGTGACAAAACTCAAAAACACTACCCATCAAGAAGTTGACAATGGAAAAGGGAAAAACAAGGAGAATATGAACACGAATAATATGATTATTCGCATTATGAACGAGAAATCGGTTAACTCTCAACGCATGTATTACGTCGAGTTTGATACCAATATACTGACCGAGTTTTTGGATTCGCTTCAGTTTCATCTGGATCAAACGGGAAAAGAACCCCATTTTGAGCATATATTCGATAAGCCGCGGTCAGTCTATCTTGGAAATGAGGATTCGGATAACGATGACGACGATGTTGACACTGATGTTGCACCAAATGAAAGGGATCCCAAAAAAATATGTCGAAGATGGATTAGTGCAGATCTTGTTGACCCATCATATCCACGACAAGTGAAAGAATTCAAGGCACAAAAAGCAAAAAGAGAACAAACGAAGGGTGCCAAAAGTAATCGAAAAAAGAAAAGTTCTATTCAAAAGGGACAGCGTTTACTTACTGATTTCATGACAGTACCTGATATCATTACAATACCTGATTCTCCTTAATTTCCAAATCTTCTCTTAAGAAAATGTACATAATCAAAAGATACCAGTTTACTCTTTATATACTATCTAGTAAAATATCCCCCCTACCACCACCACATAGTGTACAAATTATTATTTAAGTTATGCTTTTCTAAAAATATATTGATTCATGATACATCATCATATAAGTTAAAACATATCTTTTACAATTCATACCTATCATACTAAATAATCGCAGGTTTTAGGTTGGATTAAATGTAAAGGCCGTTGCATTTTTTTTTTCTTTTTTGATTGCGGATTGATAATTGAAGAGTTGAAGAATAAAAGTAATTTTTTTATATATAATTATAGAGCTGATAGTAGTGATAAATAAGTAAATAGTTAAAGATAGCTTACACAGACATTTCTTATTATTATTGTATTATTATACAAGGACCATACGTATGATATTCATTTAATTATTCTTATTATGAGTACGTACGTGTATAGTATGGAGAGGTTATATAAGATTACTTAAAAAAATGCAGTAAATCGATTTGTATGGCAAGCAAGTGGACCCCGTTTTACTTCTTCCTTTCTTTAATGAATTTGACGCAATCTCCTAGTCTCACCAATATGAAACAACACGTAATATGATTTTTACTATAACGAATCAATAGTGAATACGTTTTGAAACATACGTAGAGAACTTTAGTTTTCGATTCATAGATATTCAAACCGAAGCCCATTGTGTGGTTAATTGCTCATTATTCAACTATTGTAGAAATTGAACACATATGTAAATTAATGGGAGATCCTCATAAATGTACTTCTTGGATCATATATATAAAGAACATTATGATACATACTTAGTAGTATACTTTCTCCACGTATAGATTTGGTGATGAGTCGTTGTAACATCAGTACAGACGCAACGCGAGTATCTTTTACCCATCAAGACTCTACAGTTACTACGTAGCAAACAAGTGTATAATTAGAAATGGGTGTTCGTTGTTTTTAACGTGTTCTTCTATACATATAATACGTATGATACTGTAAACATTATCTATAATCAACTGAAATAAAATTAACTTTTATTTGAACATTGGTAAATTTAATATAGGATACGTAGCAAAACCTTTATAGGGTCAGAATTGATTATTATCTATTTAGCTTTCTTTATACGTATGCACGTTTATCTTCCTAATATAATCACGTACATATTGTATTATTATCATTTATATTTTTTATATAGCTATGGGCTGTACAGTATGTATTGTAAAAGCATCTTGCCATAAACACCTCTACTTAATTATATAATATTTATTCAAGTATTTTAAAGAAAATAGTACAGTATAACAAGAATTCAGTTGTTGATTTTTAGCATGAGTGTCTATTAGAGAACTACTACGTATGGGCGTAGCGTAGAGGGATCAATTTAGTATTACTATAGTATGCTGCCGCATTGGTTGGATGCCCATAGAAATTCGCTTAAATAAAAGTATCAAAATCAACATCCATATCAAAATCAAAATAGATCATATTGTCATCATCGTACTTGGTGATTTTTACAAATTTGAATTTTCTACTTGTATTATTTACAAATGCTTTGAGTTCTTCACAATCAACACGATTACAATATTTTACAACCAAAGTATTCAACTTCTTTGCACTATGAATCGCTGCTTTTATATCATCAGTCGTGATCCCATGTAAGTCGTTTAAATGAAGTGCTTCGAGCTTTTCCGTGGTGCTAATTATATTCAAAAGCGTCTCACTGTCCACCTCATCTGTCATGTCTGCCAATTTGAGTTTGGTTATTTGCACATTTTGTTTATTTAGCTTGATGAAAAAGTCCTTTAAGCCTTGACCTGTAATTCCACCATTACCCTGGAAACATACGCTTTTAATCGTTCGAACATTTGCAAGGGCATCAAGTGCATCGTCCGAGATATTAGAGCAATAGTCAAACATGATATTCTTTAGCTTTTTTGTTGTATTAGACCCGGACAGCGATGTAGCAGCATATTCATTAAATAATCGTACCCAACACTGTGTTGCAAGAGTATTGTTCATACGAGGAGCTTGTGCGAATCCAAGCGTCTCTAACTGTTGTTGAGAGTTGATCAGTGTATCCACAACAGCAGATAAATCAGACGTTCTAACCGATTTAAAGTAATTGAGCGACGGTGCGACCATTCGACAAAAGAGCGGTTCATATATGCCATAAATATCTGACCATAATATTATTTTTCGCAATCGATCCAAATTCAATACAACACTTGCTGCCTTTAATGTGCAATCTGAACGATTATCATTCATATCTTGCTCCCCCGACATGCACATGTTGACATGTATTATCTCCAATGTTTTTTGGTTTTTTTTAAAGAGTCGCAGAAATCTAGCCTCAGATACACTTCGCGCACCGCGATCGGAGTAGAATGCGCGTAACCTTCCTTGTTCCTGCTTGATATCCATATTATTCATGCTGATAATTGGGATAATTGGCTCCTTATTGTTATAGTCTTGATTCAACACTTCATGCAATAGTGGTAGTTCATAAGTATTATTATACCCCAACATTTCGAGATTTAGGAAGTAATCGGTTACGATGTCGAGAGCACTTGGTAATGCTCCCACCAATGCTAATCGTCGAACATATGGACACCATTTTGCTAACGGTTCGAGAGCATCACCAGATGTTGTGAATGTATTTAACGTAAGGTCGATCAAAGAACGATGTGGCTCCTGTAAACGTTCTAGTTCGCCAAGTACATCTTCAAGGGCATCCTCCACATTGAATTTAAACGTTTCAAGATAGGGAAGGTGGAATAGTATATCCTTGATGGTAACTGGAGATCTATTTTCGGGGAACGTAAGATCAATCTTGGCCAACGTGTAGCGCATTTTCCAAAAACCGTTCATTAATGACATTCCTGAGTTTGGACAGATTCCATCATCTGTAATAATAATAATTATAGTAGTACCAAGAGCAAAATCATTACTAGTTAGTGTACCGATTTTATCACTATCCAAACGTATACTCCACTGCTAAATTACATAAGTGTATTTATGTTATATAAAGATTATATTTGCCTGACAATTTAAGTGACTTGAGATTTCTAAAATGGCCGTTTTCCAAATGTTCAAGGTATTTGTACCACACATCGTACCCTGTTGTTGGAACGATGAGATGATTGATATGTTTTGCGATCTTTGATAACACTTGTGAGATAGCAATATTCCCAGCATGATCATGATCATTGTATATAAATTTCCACGCCTCTTGACAATTTTCTAACCATTGAGACCATGTTGTCGATACATGAAATAAATTTGACCTTTCTTTTTCTGATAATAATGATACAATATCATCCTTTATTTCTAATGGAAAGGCGCTCACCAGATCAAAATGTTGATTATTTTTTTCATCCGCCCTCTTTTTGGCTTGTAACAATTGTCCATACGCTAAATCATTCGTTGGTACTTTTTCTAAACTTTCTTGGTACACTTTTAAAGCTCTTGCTTGCTTTCCTTGCATAGACAATAATTTACCAAAGCACAAGTAACCCTGGGGTAGAGTCGGAGTGTATTTGATCATGGCTTCAGCATCTTGTTCGGCAGCTCCAAATTTACTTTTCACACTGTACGCATGAGCACGATGTTCAAGTAACCACAAAAGTTCCACTTGTTCTGCATGTGCAATGGTGTTTGTTGCTTGTCGAATAATTTCGTCATAGTCGCTATGATCACTTGCATTCTTGACTTTTTCAAAAAAAGATAAAGGTATGGCTGTATTATTTATTGTAGTTGCTGTGGTAACTGGTGATGCAGTATTCATGTTCAATCGCGAGAAGCAGTAAATGAAAAAAAGACGGTGGCGTGTGGGAGTAAAGGTAATAAAAAGAAAAAGGAAATACCTTTTGTGTTTTTATATGGGCTTTCGTGTCTTATTTTAAAAGTCTATTTGAAAATACGTTACGCAACACCAGCCATATTACAGGTTTTTTCCAAATTATTTGCGCCAAGGAGAAATGATTTTGCGTCAGTGAAAATGAAATTTTGCGTTTCCATATTAATTTTTTTGCGTTACACATAAAAGATTTTGCGTTGTCTGGGGAATAAATTTGCGTTAGTGATTATGCGGTGCTTTCATTATCATTATTTGTGCTGTTGATAATTATCCACTAAATATTTATTCTTATTTTATTGTAAAATCACATATAAAAAAACAGATTGTTACAAGACTTTCTTTTCCAGACAAGCACCAAAAAACGACTTTGCATGCTTAATCCATCCAATACAATCATTCTTAGTCACTCGTTTAACAGCTTCCGTTATTCTCGGGGTCAATAGATCATTCTCACTCAACTTGTCTCTTCGAACGCCTACAGTAATAATAATAACAATATCAATATCAAGCTAAAGAACAATAATACTAAACACATTTCATACTTACTTAGCTTCACCTTCGACCAAAATTCTTCTATCGGGTTGAGAAAGGGGGAATAGGGAGCAAGATAGGAGCATTTGTAGCCACGTTGTTCAATAAGAGAAGCAATTGATTGATTCGTATGAATGTGTGCGTTATCCATTACCAAGTAACGTCCTTTCATATTATTCTCATCAAGAACATCCATAACCTTATTGATAAACTCGATAAAGCGTTCTGTCCGTGTTCCAATTTGAGCATTCAACATTGTACCATCATTTCGCTTTCTTTTCTTACCTTGTACTGCTTGTGGCTTTCTAAGCGACACATTGATGATAACACCAAGGTCGCAAATGGCACCTAGAATAGTAATGGATACACCATGTTGTGAAGGGACTACAGCTCGAGCAGAAGTTCCTTTCTTGGAGCGACCAAAATTACGACGGATATGAAGGTTGAAGCCAGCTTCATCGATGAACACACAACGATTATCGAAGTCAAATTCAGGATCGTTGTTCCATTTAGTGATAAGCTTTGCGCGTTTATCCAATGTCACGTCAGTCACCCTAGCCATTGGTAGCTTTTCAAGCTTCTTTAATGTCAAACCAGCTTTGTCGACAAGGTGTTTGTGGAGCCCGCTTAGTGTTATCGAAATACCATCAAACTTTTCGAATAAAGCATCTTGAGCTTCAAAGAGTACTGCATCCGGTTGTTATCATAGTAATCGACAAGAAAAGCCGTGTGTTCACTGGTCAAAGTGAACGTCCAAGAAGTTTTTTCCTCATAGGTTTAGGACCAGTCATTTCATTCTCGATCTTGTACTGATGTACATAATACTGAACGGTTCTGACCTTAATCCCAACCAAAAGCGAAGCTGCTTTTGCGGTCATACCCATTTCGATGACATAGTCAAAGAGTTGTTGAATCTGTTGGGAATTGTACTTCGAACCGCGCGTTTCCCTCTTTTTGCCTGTCGTCACTTTTTTCGAAACGGACCGAGATTCAACGCTGGCTTCAACATTCGTCAATACCACTTCCACCATCTCTTCATCAACTCCATCATTGAAGGCACCAAATTGATAAAGAGATTGTATACCAGCTGGGTTTCCTTCCCATTCCATTTCGGTTTGGTGAAGATCTGTGTCATCATCGTCTACAGGCTGTTCAGAAGGACTTTCATGAGCCAATATTTCATCAGCGATGCAGTTAAACTCGTAAATAAATTTCATATGAGCCATTTTATAAAAAGAAAAAGTTATTAAAATAGATAAACAAAGCACAAACAATGACTCAATGTCTTTGACACAAAAAATAGGAACGCATAATCACTAACGCAAAATCATTGGCGCAAAAGCAATAACGCAAATTTATTCCCCAGACAACGCAAAATCTTTTATGTGTAGCGCAAAAAAATTAATATGGAAACGCAAAATTTCGTTCTCACTGTTTGTAATAATAAAATGAGTGCTTCTGATTAACAATCAAAAACACTGATTTTAACATCCATACTCTTTTTAGCAAACTCAATAAAAAATTATCGCAAGGACATGTCATGCGTTGGTCAACTACCATCATACTTGAATCCATACTACGTATTTGTCGTCATCGTTGTTGTTCTATCTGCTATTATACTTATCGCTGATGTTCTTTTCCTCTATTTATGAATGGCATTCTGAGTTACAGCAGTTGTATTTGGTGAAATGACTGGTCTTAATTTAATTTAACATAAGCTTCTTGATTGCAGTAATCAATTGGTTCTATGAACAATTCCATGTATACAATAACCGCCCTATATATAAATGTGACTCTCTAAATGTATACATTGGTTTGCTTTTTAAAGGCTTATTATGAACATCTGTTATTTAATACATTCTTATCGTTAAAAAGGTCAGAAAGATACCTGGTCAATGACCAAGCTTCTAAAGATCCGAAATGTACAATAAACATGTTGATCCATAACTTGATATACGAATTTACAATGAAATAGGAATGATTACATGTGAATTCTATTTCTTATTATTGTATGACATTAATTGGTAAACAAATAAAAAAAGTCAGAACACAGTAGTATACACTGATATATTTACACAAATAATGTATCTTGAATAAAGATATCATATGATTGCATTTATATTATAAAATGATACAAATTTACTATGCTGTTCAGGATAAAAGCTAAGACAGTATATAACAATAATAATAATTTTCTGAGTGATATATTCAAGATACATACCAGTTGTATCAAGAAAAAAAAGTAAGAAATTTTAGAAAAGGTATAGAGTGACAAAAAAAAATAAAAGGAAGTATTCGAATTAAGAATCTTCCACCTGGGGGCCGGTTTTTCGTTTTTTGGGAGTTGTTTTTGGAGGCATATTCAATGCGGAGGGAACCATAAGCATATTAGATGTGGGTATGACTGATTCATAACCCGATCGATTTCTTCCTTCTTTTCCAGCTTTATAATTTTCAATGGTTTCCATTGTAGTTTTCACGATACCCTAATAATTATGTAATAATAATTTTTTTTAATGAGTAAATGTTATGAGTTGTTGATGAGTGGTAAAATAGCGTCACTATCAATGCGTACCTTTACTTTCAATACAACTTCTAAAAATGGAATATATGTATTGTAAAAATCACTTAAGCTGCTTGGAATTGTTTGTTCTTTGATTTTTCGTATGCGGCACACATAACCATCCGGGATATCCATAACATATGCTGTCATTCTCAAATCTATACGTAGTTATTATGAAGGGACAGGTACGTATTATAAGTAAACAAATTATAATCAACATATCATATTAATAACAAAACAAAACCTACGTGAGTGTACCAGACCAACAACTCGCAAAGAGCGCATTGTGGTTTCATCATAGTCTACTGAGGCTGCCAATTTCATCATCATATCCTTCATTGTCTTGGGCAATTTGGTATATGTTTCGTTTAATTCTTTTTCACCTACTCCACTTTCATCATCAAAGCCATGTTCAGCTGCACCAAACTCAAGGTGTTCTTTGGTAAGGATCAAATCTGGTTTTACAGATTGGATTTTCGGCTTGATGCTTCCATCCAGTGCCAAGCGATCCTCATTGGCGCGAGCAGATCCTGACGATGTTTGTTGGTCGCTTCTAAAAATTTTATAACATGTGGTGCGATATTAGCTTTTTATTGTTATGAAATGGAGATCAGCATTAATGATAAACATCAAACGTACCGCAATGTATTAACATATATGTTTTGATATGAAGTATCAATGCTTCTCCATACCAACATAATAAGATCACGCTCACCACCACTTTGAGCAACTGTACTCAATGTTCCCCATCTATATGCTGACAAAATGTCAAGAATACTTCTTTTTGCCCAATCGGCGTCAAAGTCGCGACCAGGATGGAAACGAGAACCATCAGCGACCTCCCACAAGTTGTCAACATTATTCTACATTTTGTACAAATACACCACTACATCAGTAAGCTTATTTAACAATGTATTTATTTATGCATAGTAACTACTATATTATTTATACCTTTCCCTTGAATTTTTCAAAAAAATCTTTAACAGTGGCCGAAAGGGATGGCAACGGGAGTAGTTTGTGATCTTCGATTGATTTTAATTCTTCTTCTGTGAATACGGTTTTCATTCTTTTATCTGTAGTGTTCAAAATAATGCTATGAGCGGCACTAAGTAATGGATAACTCAATATTAGTATAAAAAAAACGTAGTCTGAGTATAAGATTGACACTCACTGTTCATATGGGACTGATTTTCCAAATTCAAATAAGCGATCTTCTACTGTGCTTTCATCTTCAAGTCTCCACTTTTTCTCTTCAAAAAGTTTGATGTGCTTTTCTTGCACTTGTTGTCGTTATTCTTCACCAAGTAAAGTTGCCTAGAATTAGAAAAGTACGTAGTATACCGGAAATTAGTGATTGAATGAAGAGAAAAAATGATCATTTCAAATGAACATCTACCTTAGAATTAGTACTACTGGATGTTTTTATTGATGATGATGATGATGATAATGCTTTCGATGGTGTACTTTGATTTTTCTATATCAAATAGAATAAAAGTAGAAGAGATCCAAATGAATCGCGTCAAAATCACAAAAACAACGCTTGAAAGAAGCAGAGAAAAAAAAAGAGGAGAGCCAAAAAACCAAAACACCAAAAAAAAAAGAAAATTAAGAGAGGAAGAAGTACCTTTTCGTGTGCAACAGTATTATTATTATTTTGTTCAGCAGCCTAATGAAAGTTTACTGTGAGTGTTTAATAAAGAGCAGAAACCGCGTTTGTGTAAATTTTACTATGAAGCGTACCTTTATTAATTCAACACAAATGTCACCCCACTCTGCTTTGCCAATACTATTCTCATTGACACCTTCTAATTGGCAAGCTGTAGCATACAAGCTGAGCCACTTGCTATTCAAATTATCACCAATCGTTGAATTTTCAGCCAAAAATATTTTATTCTTTCTAACAAAATTTTTAAATGTGGGATTTCTACTCGTCCTGAGATATTCCTGAACTTCTATTTTTTTGTTCATTTATTTAAGATTTAATATTTTTGTCATAGAAACAAAGCATCAAAACAAGTAAATTACAACATACTTGCAATATGGTGGTCAGACATTTCGTAACCAAGCAACAAGGAGTGAGTGGGTTGTATACAACAAACAAATTAAACGTGCGCAGCAAGTGCTCTGTTGCTATCTGATTCTTCTACACTCCGCTATTGTTACCACATCAATTTGATTAATTCTTGTCTTTAAGGTTCCATAACAAAACGGGCGGCGGCCCTACAATGCCCAGGGGAATTTTTGGCCAATAAAATTGCTATATAGTGGAGCCAATTAAATGCTTTTCTTCTTGCTGTGTGAGAAAAAAAGTAACCAGAAGTAAATGAACCATGATCATGCTACATTGTATAGGATATGTTGCATTGTATGGGCTATATGTGTAACATTTTGACTGTTGTTTCTGTTATAGGAAGGGTCGTATCCATGCATTATACTTGATTGTTTTTTTTGTTCTGTTGATTTTCTTTCTTTACATTTTTTTTTACTTTTTGAATATAATAAAAATGGGAAAAGCTATGAAGTCTGCTCGTTCTGTAAAAAACCCTATTAATAAATATTTCCTCGCTACCCACCACACTACATCACCTAACAAAGAAAATGATCACGTTCAATATCCCCATGTAAATGTAAATGACAATATACTGGTTATCTTAAAATATATCAGCCGAATAAAATTATCAACAATACTTTATAATAGCATTCGGAAAAAGTTATCCTTAATGAAAGTGTTGGTGATACGATGCTTGAAATTGAAAACATTAGTTTGGAAACTTTACAGGACGAGCAGGCTGAACAACAAGAACAGCAGCAACAACTTAATGATAATACTGGTAGTGATAGCTTATCAAATCACCAAGAAAACAACAACCAACAAGAAGAACCAGATGATACTCCCCTTGGCGCTGTTCGAGAATATCTGTTAAAAATAAAAAAGAAGATTACAAAAAATAAAATCATGCTGTATAACGAGCATAAATTCTGGATAGAGCCAGAATCGCCATACTTTTGTTTCCGTGGTCGTCAGAAATTTGATCCATCTTTACTTTATCGTCCATGCATATTTGTATGGGCTCCAGATAAACTTGTTGCTATTTTTTGCCAAGCTCCAAATTGTGGCGGTAAACTCCACAGTGATGGTTTTAATTGTGATCCTATTGCGCGTCGAATTGTGGATATCGATAGGTAATAATATTATAAAGACGTAGACTATTAAATATAATTAGTATATCAAAGTAACAAGACATTTTAATAAATATGGATAAAATTATGTATATAGTTGCTTTTACATCCTTTCTCGACGCTACAGATGCTACAAATGCAGAAAGACCATTAATGGTCATGATAGTGAACTCATGGATAGTCTACCATACCACATTCAATCAACATTCCCAGCCATATTAACTCATCGAGGTGGTATTTCAAGACAGCTTGCTGATTTACTTCGGCCTTGCTTTCAAAATGCTATGGGACCGGAACGTCTACATGATCTGCTTCAAGAACTTCATCACCTTCGATATAGTCGTCTCCAACTTACATATTTAACTTCAATTGATTATCAACAGCAACACGCTCCACAATTATCTTTCTTTGGAGGAAGTGGGGGAAATCAAAATCATCCATCATTTTCAAATTTTGACGATCCATTAGGATATGCTGGTTATGTTCCATCAGCTACCTATTTACGTATGATATATACAGAAATTATGGATCAACTTCGATTATTTATGGATAACGAAATGATGGTGTTGGATGGTGTTGTTTTAAAAGGAGATCACACGTTTAAAATAATCAAGCATATGGCAAAAGTTGGTGGTGAATCGACATTTTATGCATTATATACCGTATGTAACGAGTTTGAGGAGATCAGGGTCCAACTATTAGTACCAACAAAAAAATTGGCACATTTAAAAAGAGAATTACTACATGGGCTACAAAAATTCAAAAATCATAAGGTATGTTAGTAACTTGTAGCCCATCTCGTCTAATTTTTAATAATATCATATAGTTGATAATTTTCAAAATAAAATTTTTAAGATAATTAATTTCATTGTTGTTACTATGTTTTTACGCTATAACTACACTTTTATTATATTATTCTCTTCCCTAAGTGTATAGTAAAATTACTTTGTGCTACCTTTTCCCTTTTTGACAATTTTATTTTTCATACTTCTTGTAATGCGCATTGATTTCTGCTTGGTACTTATTATACCATATATTAATCAGTATTGTCAAGGTGTGCAGCAATATTAACATCATAATTTGTATGTATTATAATTACAATTATTGCTAAATCACGCAGCAATATTAGCATCATTATTCATATTTTGCTGTTACATCCCGTTTGGATCGTACTTAATAAAATAAAAAGAAGATAGAAGTAATTCTGAGTAAAAGACTCAAGGAATAAAGAAAGTTATACGTATCAAATAACTTATTCAACAAAAATAAAGGGGGTGGTTTTTTATAACCACAGCATATTCAATATGTCAAGGAGTTGGGAAAAGAGTTTATTTCAATAAAATGAACTAATTGTTGTTTTGCACAAAAGGGAAGAAACTATTCTTTTTATTATACTAATTATTTGATTATTTAATTTCTTACTCTGGATCTCATTTCAGGTAAAAATGAATCTGGTTACAAATATAGATAAATTTCATTGGACAGATGTAACCACTTATTCCTTTAACATACTTCTGGTATTGATTTATTATAAAAAAATGATAATGATAATCAATGGAAATATTTGTAATATAATAATGATGATTATGATAAGAGTAGAAAAAAAATATAGCTGTGATATTTTTTTTTAAAAAAAAAGAAATAATAAAAGAGGTGTACATAACAATGCATTATAATTACAATTATAGGCAAACCCCGCAGCACTATTAACATCATTATTCATATGCATGATGATAACAATTATACCAAATTGGCATCATTGTTCATATGCATTATGATCACAATTATTAAATTGTCATTGTCATTGTCAAAGTCGCAACGATATGTATTACTATTAACTGTTTGTTTTCTTTCTTGATTTATGGATATAAATATACTAATAGTATACTACCTGTCTAATATTATAGAGCGGCTATTATGGCGTAAGAGGCAAAGCCATCATAGTAAGTGCTTTACAACATGAGCTCGTCCATAAGTCAGGGATTACAAGAAGCGATACGCACCCGTTGGATGAATTAACATTTATCCAGACCATCCTTGTACCGGAGTGCAGCATTCTTTTAAATTAAGAAGATTTAAGCATCCCATCATATAAGAATGCATTCAACATTTTGATGAGCAGTCATGAATATGGTGTACATGTCTATCCAAATCCTGTAGAAGAAAACTACAATTATTAAATAGTGTAATGATCACTATAATCTATCTCAATTATTTATCTCTGTTCCCTCTTTCTTTCTTTTCTGAATTTTATTTATATCTTTATTTTATAATACATTGTGACTTTCCTAAAGGTAACCCTTTTTTTTTCTCTTCTCTTCATACACAATAACACTATCAGTAGTATTAGTGTTTATTATTATCATCATTATTATTATACACAATATTATTGTTTTCTTTTATTATCACATGTTCTGATGACCATAATTTGACTGTACTTCGCTTTTGCGCCTTTCCACAAAAGCTATTGAATATTTTTACCATTGCTAATCAATATAAATCCCACCATTTCTTACCACCAAACCCATTTCTTCAGTTCTATTTTTACTTTTAATAAAATATCTTTCATAAATCAATCTTTAGATGATTTCCCTTTTATACTTTTATCAAGACTTCCTCCTTTTCATGGATTCAGACGTAAAATTCCTGATTATTAGAACTCCCACATAAGCATTATCCATAATTATTTGATTTATTATAACCTTTATTTATACTATTTTCTTGACATATGTAATTCATACCATTTTATATAACGAAGCTCTTTGTAATAACTATAAACGCTTCAATATTATCATTATTATTAGTATTTTTATTTACATATTGTTGTTGTTGACGTTCTCATTCTCGTTTACGTATTATTATTATTATTATCAAATACAGTCTATCTTATAATTGCAACCTTTTTCAATAATATTAATGCAGAAAAAGTGACAAAAAAGGGTCGAGAAGTGGATGATAAAAAAGATTAGACGAGGTGGGCTACAAAAAATTAGACGAGATGGGCTACAGGATCTATATATGGCAAGCAGACGAGATGGGCTACAAGTTACTAACATACCTTATGATTTTTGTAGCCCATGTGGCCTGACTTTGAATTTTTGTAGCCCATGTAGTAATTCTCATAATAAATAGTCTATTTTTTTTTATTTTTCTCCAATTCAACAAGAAGATCTTGTCGATGTTGCTGTTGTTGTGACAGCTCTGATGCTGCTGTTGTTGTGACAGCTCTGATGCTGCTGCTGTTGTGTATGATGATGATGATGTTGCTGGTGCTACTAAACCACTACCTGCAAATGATGATGGTGATAACGATGTTGTTGTTGCTGGTGCTGTTGATGATAATGAACTTGATGATGATGATAATGATGATGATACTGAAGTAATGGCAGCTTGTTGACGTGTTATTATATTTAAATTTGTATGAATACCAACAAGGAAAATATGTTTACAAGCTTCTTGGCGCAATTGATAATCCATACACGTACATGTGCCAGTGACACTCCTATTTCCCGAATCTTCAAACTTCAATATATAAACAATACGACTAGTAAATGAACGACAAGTAACCTATTATTGCCGTTATATTATGAGTTATCATAACATGTTAAATGCGAAAAAATCAGCAAGATAAAAAAAAATTATATACATACATGATCTTCAAAAACATTAATCATTGAAAGTGCTTTTTGCTCTGGAACTTCATTTGCTAACTTTTTTCGTTTTCGAGTCTCAACAGATGCAGTACTCTTCTTGATATTAAATAAAACTTGAATGATATGAGAACGATAATCACGCTCGACCAACTGCGACAAAACATAAATGACCCGATCAACACGATGATTTCGAGAATAAGGAAGATATTTGCTTTTTAATTTAGAGTGCCAGCTTTCTATCAAATTGTTTGTGTGAAACGTAACTTCCTACGATATGTATCTTACTGCCACAACCTCGAAAATAATTTTTTTCTGCGTATTTACATGGGCTTGGGTGTTTCTGCAGTAAATTTCTGCAGTAATTTCCTGCAGTAGTGACCGGACTTTCCCGGGCAAACACCGAACAAACATGCAGCATTTACTTATAAAAATTTACTGCAGCTTTCCTTAATAGGAAGGCTGCAGTTATATAGTCTGCAGTAATGAGAAAACTGCAGTGGTAGTACAAGAGGCCAAAGGACAGCTACACATGACCATATAACGCCAAGTTTTTTCTTTCTTTTTTCTATAGTTACAAGAATCATCTCGAGTACTTTAAATCAAACTTCTCACTCTAAATACATTGAACTTCAATTCTCATAATCTAGTGGATGTAAATAAATACTATATGTATAGCAAGCTTACTTATGAATTCTCAAGCGCGAATTTGAAACAGCTAAAGCATGCAATTAGACTTTAACTTTTGAATTATTTTATTTAGTTACTATGTCCGATTCGAACTTACCTGAGCAGAAAAACATGTTTAATCAATTTCCATCTGGAGATTATACGGATACAATTTATCCACAAAGGAATTCTATCACTGGGGAGTTCAAGATTGATGAACTCACAAGAATTGGCTGGAGCATGCGTAATTATAACAATCACATTTCTACGGATGGCACTACAAGACTCATCACTAAAAGATGTAATGGCATTGTGCGATGTCAAACAGAAAATTGTGATATGAAAGGAACTGCATTGAAACCTGGTTCAGCTTCGCTGCATACACAGAACAAATGTAAAAAAGGGTGCCTTAGTTGCAAGCGACCATTGATTCATATTGATTGTCAATATATAGCGAAATTTAGTTTTTCAGGTGGAAAGTGTAGTGTGGAACCAGGCAATCGTCCCGGTCAAAATTATCATACACACGATTCCTATATTAACAATAAATTGAACAACAATCAAAAAGAACAATTAATGGAACATATCAAGGCTGGTGTGTCACCTAAAGAGCTGCATATGGGGATGAGCAAAAAAAGGTAAACGGATAATTTTATTTTGTCGATAATAGAAGTTTGCTGCATGGTTATTTAAGCAAGAACAAAACTTAAACCTTACAACAATGATTTTTTATACATTATAATAGAGATGATTTACATCCTGCACGTGAAATACATCCATCCTTGCAAAACAAGGATAAGCTTACATATGAGATGAAGAAAATCCGCAATGAGGACTCAAATAAACCTACTTCAGCAGGGACTGGTTCATTGAAAGAGTTTCTTGATCTTCAAGATGAATATCCTGGATATATTTTTGAATGTTCATTATTAAGGGGACAGTTCATTGTTGCCGCATATCCACCAAAACTACAGACCATCTTGGATCCTAGTGCACATCCTTTCGTCACAGATGTTACATTCTCTGTATTTGAGAAAGGATACTATCTTTGTACTTCAATGCTATTCTGTGAATGCTTACAAAGAAATGTGGTTGCTTTCTCTGCTATCTTGGATGGACTCACATCGATGGATTTTGAATTGTATTTTCTTGTATTATTTGATACTTATAAAATTACATTTGATAGTGAATTTATGGGAGTAGTTATGGATTTCTCAGACGCACAGAGGGCTGGTTTTCTTCAGGCATACGAGAAAAGAACTGGACGCGATGATGGAATCAAGTATGTAAAAGGATGCAGTGTCCATTATGAAACCAACATAAAAAAACTTTGCCAATCCTATGTCAATGATATACACAATGGTGACGAAAAAAAGAAAATGGAGATTCAAAAAGAACTACTTTTGCTTCGTGTTGTCGATACTAGAAAAAAGTACAAGAATATTCTGGAGAAAGTTGTCAATATGTATCCTAATTCTCGTAGTTTTATTAACTGGTGGAACCGTAAGGAAGTCCGTGGCACTATATTTCCTGCTGTTTCTACAATGCATAACGGTTTATTCACTCATTATACCCACACTACAAATGCTGTCGAGTCATTTCATAATGCTATATACAAACTTACCAAAAAACGCCAAACCATTGTTGTCAATTTACGAAACATACTAAAATACATTGAAAACGAAGAAGAATCATATGCACATTACCTTCGTGGAATTCCAACATTCTATGGCTTAAACAACGAAACACGGAAAAGAAGAAAATCGATCAAAAAACGAAAAAACAAAAAAAGAAAAATTGACAACTACAAAAACGATGGCCGTGCTCCTGATAACAAACAGGCACTGAGAAAGGCAAATAAAAAAAACAGAAAATATGTTATTGAGGTCAGTGATTGCGATGAATATGAAAGTGATGGTAGCACTTCTGATGTTGGTGATAACAAGAAATTCGAAACGTTCATGAGGGTGATGCCACTAAATGGTGATATTGACACTGACGAAGAATTTCCTTGGCTTGATGAACATCAAGCTGATAACGACGAAGATAATGAAGAAAATGAAGAAAATGACGAAGAAAGCGGTGATGAAAGTAGTGTTGAAAATGGTGTTGAAAGTGATGAAGCAAACGGTGATGAAAGTGATGAAGAAAACGATGATAAAAGTGATGAAGAAAACGATGATAAAAGTGATGAAGAAAACGATGGTGGCAGTAAAGAAGATGAAGATGATGATGCTAATAAAGAAAATGGAAGTGGAAGAAGAATTGACGACGAGAACAAGTGGCAACAGCAGCCACAATTAAAAGATAAAGAAAAAATGGAAGATGAGTCAGGTTTACCAGGAGAGTACTATTCTGGTTATCTGCTCAACCTGTTGGACAATAGCTATGGCTCTTGTTATATCGATGCACCTATGGAAATGCTCTTACACTCAATATTACCAAGTATACCTGAAGTTGACCGTAAATTTGATATAAATAATTCCTATGATGAAATATTAAAAAAAAGCATATAAGCTTTATAGCAGTAACAATATCATAAATCGAGAGAAGGGGATGCAGGTATTGCGAGAATTTATTTGGAAGCATCCTAATTTCCCAAAAGGTACGTTTAATGATACAGCTTTATTGTTTGAACATTTTCTATCGCACATGTCAAACGAAATCCAGCAGCTGTTTGCAGTACACGCACAACGTATAACAACATGCGCCGATAAAGAAAGCCATGCAGTTATTCATGAAGAGGAAAGTGGATACAAAGTCCTGATCCATATATCCTTCTATCAAGTTTTTTCAAGAAAACGAAATATCACACGTAACGAACAAGAAACATGTGATGTATTTTCGACTTTTATTTATAACCATTTAACAAATAAAAAAGTGGGCAGAAAGTGTGCTGTGGCTTTATGCCCATCGTTAGCAACAAGGAAGAACACTCTTGTTAGTTTCCCAAAATTCTTATTCATACAAGATCATACTGCAGCTCAAACCGGCAATAACATGCTAGAATATCCTAAAAAATTAGATATTCAAGGCCATAAATACACCCTCCATGCTTGCATCAATTCAAAGACACGCACAGGTTTCCGCTATTATACAATTGCTACAATACCAAATAGAGGTATTCCTTTTATTGGTACCATCGATAATATGGCTGGATATATTTCAATTCCCTCCATACGTCACAATAGAAAAAATCAACTACAACAATCGCCCAATTATCCAGTCATAGTATGCTACCACAAGGATGACTGTTAAGGTTACTTTTTATACTCACCGTTTTTTTCTTAAAATCTAGATTTCTCTTTTACTTAATATATTTATAAGTTTTTTTTCTTCCCATCATATTGTTATTTTTCTTATTATTATATTATCTTTAATCATTATTTCTATTTATTATTTCCTCTTCGTTTAATTAAATATATACACTATATTACTGCAAATATCTCTTGATGTAATTGTAATGGATATTTGTGATTACAAAGCAATTTCTGTGGAGTCCGGTTAACTAAACGATGGATTCGGGGCTCCATAGTGCAAGTATTTTTTTCTTATGAAAAAATTATTAAAACAATTCTTATATCTGATAGCTCAGAATTTAAATAAATATGACTAATGATAATGCAAATCTCATAGTGAGCGATAAAAATAATAAAAATAATTATAATATTCGGGTTACTTCATTCTTCTGATAATATATGATCTATGTTGAGTACAACTACTGCAGCTTTCTCATTACTTCAGACTCTACTACTGCAGCCTTCCTATTAAGGAAAGCTGCAGTAAATTTTTATAAGTAAATGCTGCATGTTTGTTCGGTGTTTGCCCGGGAAAGTCCGGTCACTACTGCAGGAAATTACTGCAGAAATTTACTGCAGAATTACCGAAGCCCTATTTACATACAATATTATTTGTTGTCCCTAAACTTCAATACTTCTTATTCCTCAAACACAGATACTCAGTGAAGCAAGATTGATTATCTGGGATGAAGCACCAATGTGTCGTAAGTTTGCATTAGAGACTGTTGATCGGTTACTGAGGGAAACCACAAGTATTAATGAACGACAGCTGCTCCATGTTCCGTTTGGTGAAAAGCCTGTTGGTATAGGTGATGATTTTCGGCAAACTCTCCCTATTATAATTAAGGGCACAAAAGCAAATTTTCTAGATGCCTCTTTGATCAACTCTTATCTTTTTCATAACAACATTGTTCATCGACTTCGTCTCACTCAAAATATGCGTGTTCAACAAAGCTCTGATTCAGCAGTTGCTACTCAACCTCAGCAATTTGCTGATTATCTTTTACGCATAGGTGAAGGAAGAGAATCAGAAATAAATATTCCTGATTCTGATGCTGTAACTATTGATTTGCCTTGCGAATCATGTATCACAAGTAGCAGCCTTACAACTGTTGTAGGAGCTGCTTATCCCAACTTGAAGATGAATTATAATGATCGCAATTATATGACAGATTGTGCTATTTTACCACCTTACAATGACGACGTCCGTGAACTTAATAATGCAGCACATTATATTTTTCCTCGCGAATAATATGAATACTTTTTTTCTGATAACATCGTTGATTCTGAAGCATTTGCCACAATTCATCCACCTGAATATCTAAACACGACTTCATTAAACAACTATCCTCCACATCAAGTATCGCTTAGACTACATTAACCAATTATGCTACTTCATAATATCAATCCCCAAAAGGGTTTATGTAATGGAACACACTTAATATGTCTAAACTTTTTACCACATGTTATAGAAGCTAAAATTTCCCAAGGACATTTTGCAGGTATCATATAACTTTCCTTTTTTAACTTTATTAATGTTCTATAAAATAGTTTATATACCTATGTTTTCTATGCTATCATTTAGGTGAAATTGTCTATATTCCTCGCATTACTCTATACTCTAAAGACAATGACCTTCCATTTAAACTATGTCGCCGCCAATTTCCTGTTGTTCCTGCATTCGTGATGACTATTAACAAATCACAAGGCCAAACACTTAATCGCACTATACTTTGTCTATATAAACCTGTCTTTGCTCACGGCCAACTATATGTAGCATTATCTCGAGTACGCACACTAGACTCACTCTCTATTTTTTTTCTTCTCTTTCTCCATCTTCTCCGGAACAATCTCCTCCACCTACCTCCACTTCAAATAGCCAATATAGTTTACCAGCAAGCTTTCTCTAATCTGCATACCTAACAAACAACTTGAACTTAGTATCTTAATAATGGTACTTCTAAAAGAGACATTAACATTTAGTTAATAGTCTAAAAAATGGAATTTTTTTTTGCTTTTATAATTTCATAGGAAAAAACATTAGTGTCACGAATAGTATAATTTAGAATTTTTATTGAAGTGGGAGGGGGGGGGTTTGGGGGCTTGCCCCCAACGAGCCGCCAAACCGCAGCTCCGGAGGGGTTGACACGAAGCGAAGCGGAGGGGCTCAACCCACGAAGGTGCGAAGGTGAAGAAGGCTCGTATACATTAATATCGAATACAGAAGAAAAAAAGCTCGATGAGAATAAGAACAAACATACCTTTCTCCAAGCTTTACACCACAAATGCCTCTTGTCAAACCAATATTCCAACATATATATATAAAGATCAAAATACTTGCTTCTCCACTTCATTACAAATTCATACCAAGCAACATAAAAACCAACAAACGTTGTAGAATACATCAATGAATCAAGCGACTTTAGAGCTTCTTTTCTTAGTATTTTCGATTCTGTTGTTGATGATGATGTTATCTAGAATCGATTTATTAGAATCCAGAGATTATAAGGGTAATATGTTTAGTATAATGCAATTACCTTTGATTTAATATTTTTGATCCAGCACGCTTGATATGCCAATGACATAAAAGAACTTGAACATGATTACCATAGACTTGGCGAATACTATTGATTTTAACTGGACTACAATCAATCATAATACGATCAGGAATATAATGTACACAATCTCGAAGCCATCGAAGCCAAATTTGTAAATGTTCGCTGTCTTCCTTGTCCGTGATCATATATGCAAGTGGATAACCTTGACCAGTAACATCATTCTTAGCAACAATAGAAAATAAATATGAGTCACTAGTGGGTTTTACAATTGATTTACAAGTCTTGTGTGTAGAATCCATACAGATTTCTTTTGAATTTAATAACAACTAAAAATATTGATATAATTGAATAATTATCCAATGACATAACATGTTTTATCAACTCAAATAATACAAATAATCATTACTCACGTGTGCTTGACGTGGTGATATCCATGATATAACAAATGATGACTGTGTGATATGTTTCAAAGTATGATAACCTTCTTTGTTCAATTGTTCAAGCCATAAACTGACATTTGCTTATCAATATGATCTTTCTTTGCTAATCTAGACTGTTCATTGGCGATGATGTTGATGACATGATGAGGTTTTACAAGTAGAGCATTTGGCAACGGTCCTTCATTATTCTCAACCTTTCATTATATGTTTGTACAAGAATAATTAATTACTCAAATATATAAAACACATATACAATATACACAATACATACCTTTCTAAGTTGTTCATCTGTAAGTCGCAAATAATCTTGTATTTTATCCCAATCTAAGCCGTTTTCAACATGTTTTTTAATCCAGTCGCGAAGTTCAGAGGGAAGTTGTGATCGTACTGCATCAGAAATTTCTGTTGGATCGTGTCGTTGATGTTGCCAATGATATTTAACTTTGATTTTGCCACTTGTCAAGTATTGAACATGATATTTAGCAAGGCAGTTACATTTTAAAGATTTTTTGACACCAGTTCTTCTTTTTTTGTTGGGTGGGGCGAGGTTGGTGGATGAAGAAACAGAAGTAGATGATGAGCTAGAAGATACGTGTTGTGAATGGTCACAATAATAAGTAATACTTTGCTGAACTGTTCTGGGACGACCGGCTGAACTCAGGAGTGCATCTGAAGTCTTGGGAATGGAGATGTAGGAGTGGTTGGTGATGAAGTTGGCATGTTGCTTTGGGTTTGTTTTAACCCATTCTTCAAACTCATTGTTGTTGTTAAATTCTTCTTCTACTATATTTGTTGTATAGTTAGGAGGAACACGAATAAGATACCCAAGATCTTCAGATGCAGAGGCCGTTGTCATGATAATAATAATAATAATAATAATAAATAATGAAAAAAAAAAAAAAAAGTCGCGTCGCGTGGATGTAGGCCCAGGGGGGACGTGAAAGTAAAAAAAAAAAATTCTCAGATGAGGAGACTGAAAAGAACGGGGAAGTGACGTAATTTTTCCTGATGATTAACGAACTCGTAATTTTTCCTGATGAACTCGTAACAAAACCACACTTACAAAAAAAAAAATAAGGTTCCATTAATCATTTAAAGGTTATGTATAATTAATTTGCACACTATCATCTTTTTTATTATTTAACTACTTTTATTCTTTTTATTCTTTTTATTCTTTTTACCAATCAGGTTCTACTGCGAGTCTATACTTAGCAGTATTAGTGAACCGAGTATGGGTCAATGCATCACCTTATCGCTCAAAATTGAGATTGGTCCCTCTTTGATCTTTGCGCCACCTCTTTTCTTAGTAAAGCAACGGATCAATGCATCACCTTAGCGCTCAAAATTGAGATTGGTCCCTCTTTGATCTTTTGCGTTACTTTCTTTCAATGAACTGACGGATCAATGATCACCTTCGCGCTTAGAGCCTGGTCCCTCTTTGATCTTGACGTCATTTGTTTTTTACAATATAATATTTTTCCGAAAAACATTGTTGCCAGGATATCTATACTAATAGCAGTCTAACATTATTATTATTATTATTATTATTATTATATATAGTGTCGATAAGAATGAACAACATCAAGTATAAATAACAAAGATTTTACGGACGAATGTATAGACAATCTTCTTACGAATATATTTTTCAACAAGATTATTAATTTTACTGTCTTGAACATCAAAACGATTCAATTGCATTTTGGTTGGTAATTTTATTATTGTGGACATTTTTTATTCACGTACCGTGCAAAGACATTTTTGGCAGTTATAATAATTTTATGCTTTCAGTAGTTTTGTCGGTTGCTTCAATTGTACTTTTTTAGGTTAGTAAGAAGCAAATGACTTGTAATGAAAGTGGTTGTCAAGAACAATAAGTTTTGTCCATTTCAAATATTAAATTTTGAAGAAGAACATCTAGCCTGATAAAATCAGAAAAAATCTCCTTGGATCGATCGGTAAAGAAAATGAATTTTCAAATTTGAAATCACTTATCACTGACGCTGGTAAAATATTATATACATATTTTCTATTTGGGTGCATTTATCAAGTGATATATTATAATATTATAACTAATTGGATGAACGGAATACTATATAGGGGATGAAAAAATCGATCCAGATGTTCATTTGGGCAAAGCCTTACATAACACATTACCTTGTATTTCCAACACATTGACACGACTGGACATTATTTCACAATCAATTGTCAACATTTCTTTGGGTCATATCTTTACTACTTTGTCGAAACTTGAAATCTCTCAAATTAAATGTGTATCCACTCGATGACAGTGCATCGGCAAGATATATTTTATCTTCAGCAACAATGGATGATTTACGACGTCATCGTTACAAAATTTGGAAGTTGCATCCAATTGTCCACTTGCTTCTCAATTGATACGAAATGTGTTCCACGCGTTTTTAAAATATATGCCCGAATTGCGACGTCTAGCGGTATATTATGATGCAAAATATTACTTTAATGGTCAAGATATGGTGGATCATTGTCCGAAACTCGAGGTGATCAAGACGGGTTATTAGCCGAACATGCGGAAACGCTCAGGCGTTATGGTTTTTATTACTATACGAATTCTTACAAAGAACGGCAACAATGATAGTGATATGATATCAATAGACGACAGAGGACCTAACAGCAACAACAATAACAATACAACGAATACCAATAATGTTGATATTATAGCGAATTAACCACAACAGCAGCAACAACAAAAAGACCGTATTTACAAAAGAAGAATTAAAATCAATCGAAGATCATAAACTACTTCCGTCGCCATCTTGCCTTTCTATCACTGTAGTAATTTCTTTTTTTGAAAAATTGAAATTAAAGGTATGGATGATATGATAATTATTACATACAAATGAATACATTGTTAAATAAGTTTACTAATGTGGAGTATTCAAAATGTAGGATAATGTTGACGACTTATGGAAGATCGCTGATGGCTCTCGATCCCATCCAGTACGCGACTTTGACGTCGACTGCGTTGAAAGAAGTGTTCTTGACATTTTGGCATATATACAGATGAGGTACATTAAATAAACTTGCTCAAAGTGGCGTTGAAAACGGTTCTATTATGTTGGTTTGGAGATATATTGATACCTTGTAATCAAAGCAGTTATGTTCAAATTTTGTGGTAAGTCTGAAGTTCTTCATTTATGCTAATCTTCATTTCAAAATGGTATCAATAATAAAAAATAAACTAATATCTTATCACACGTTGTAAAATTTGTTAGGAAGCGACCAACAAACATCGTCAGGATCTGCTCGCGCCAATGAGGATCGCTTGGCACTGGATGGAAGCATCAAGCCGAAAATCCAATCTGTAAAACCAGATTTGATCCTTACTAAAGAACACCTTGAATTTGGTGCAGCTGAACATGGCTTTGATGATGAAAGTGGAGTAGGTGAAAAAGAATTAAACGAAACATATACCAAATTGCCCAAGACAATGAAGGATTTGATGATGAAATTGGCAGCCTCAGTAGACTATGATGAAACCACAATGCGCTCTTTGCGAGTTGTTGGTCTGGTACACTCACGTAGGTTTTGTTTTGTTATTAATATGATATGTTGATTATAATTTGTTTACTTATAATACGTACCTGTTTCTTCATAATAACTACGTATAGATTTGAGAATGACAGCATATGTTATGGATATCCCAGATGGTTATGTGTGCCGCATACGAAAAATCAAAGAACAAACAATTCCAAGCAGCTTAAGTGATTTTTACAATACATATATTCCATTTTTAGAAGTTGTATTGAAAGTAAAGGTACGCATTGATAGTGACGCTATTTTACCACTCATCAACAACTCATAACATTTACTCATTAAAAAAAATTATTATTACATAATTATTAGGGTATCGTGAAAACTACAATGGAAACCATTGAAAATTATAAAGCTGGAAAAGAAGGAAGAAATCGATCGGGTTATGAATCAGTCATACCCACATCTAATATGCTTATGGTTCCCTCCGCATTGAATATGCCTCCAAAAACAACTCCCAAAAAACGAAAAACCGGCCCCCAGGTGGAAGATTCTTAATTCGAATACTTCCTTTTATTTTTTTTTGTCACTCTATACCTTTTCTAAAATTTCTTACTTTTTTTTCTTGATACAACTGGTATGTATCTTGAATATATCACTCAGAAAATTATTATTATTGTTATATACTGTCTTAGCTTTTATCCTGAACAGCATAGTAAATTTGTATCATTTTATAATATAAATGCAATCATATGATATCTTTATTCAAGATACATTATTTGTGTAAATATATCAGTGTATACTACTGTGTTCTGACTTTTTTTATTTGTTTACCAATTAATGTCATACAATAATAAGAAATAGAATTCACATGTAATCATTCCTATTTCATTGTAAATTCGTATATCAAGTTATGGATCAACATGTTTATTGTACATTTCGGATCTTTAGAAGCTTGGTCATTGACCAGGTATCTTTCTGACCTTTTTAACGATAAGAATGTATTAAATAACAGATGTTCATAATAAGCCTTTAAAAAGCAAACCAATGTATACATTTAGAGAGTCACATTTATATATAGGGCGGTTATTGTATACATGGAATTGTTCATAGAACCAATTGATTACTGCAATCAAGAAGCTTATGTTAAATTAAATTAAGACCAGTCATTTCACCAAATACAACTGCTGTAACTCAGAATGCCATTCATAAATAGAGGAAAAGAACATCAGCGATAAGTATAATAGCAGATAGAACAACAACGATGACGACAAATACGTAGTATGGATTCAAGTATGATGGTAGTTGACCAACGCATGACATGTCCTTGCGATAATTTTTTATTGAGTTTGCTAAAAAGAGTATGGATGTTAAAATCAGTGTTTTTGATTGTTAATCAGAAGCACTCATTTTATTATTACAAACAGTGAGAACGAAATTTTGCGTTTCCATATTAATTTTTTTGCGCTACACATAAAAGATTTTGCGTTGTCTGGGGAATAAATTTGCGTTATTGCTTTTGCGCCAATGATTTTGCGTTAGTGATTATGCGTTCCTATTTTTTGTGTCAAAGACATTGAGTCATTGTTTGTGCTTTGTTTATCTATTTTAATAACTTTTTCTTTTTATAAAATGGCTCATATGAAATTTATTTACGAGTTTAACTGCATCGCTGATGAAATATTGGCTCATGAAAGTCCTTCTGAACAGCCTGTAGACGATGATGACACAGATCTTCACCAAACCGAAATGGAATGGGAAGGAAACCCAGCTGGTATACAATCTCTTTATCAATTTGGTGCCTTCAATGATGGAGTTGATGAAGAGATGGTGGAAGTGGTATTGACGAATGTTGAAGCCAGCGTTGAATCTCGGTCCGTTTCGAAAAAAGTGACGACAGGCAAAAAGAGGGAAACGCGCGGTTCGAAGTACAATTCCCAACAGATTCAACAACTCTTTGACTATGTCATCGAAATGGGTATGACCGCAAAAGCAGCTTCGCTTTTGGTTGGGATTAAGGTCAGAACCGTTCAGTATTATGTACATCAGTACAAGATCGAGAATGAAATGACTGGTCCTAAACCTATGAGGAAAAAACTTCTTGGACGTTCACTTTGACCAGTGAACACACGGCTTTTCTTGTCGATTACTATGATAACAACCGGATGCAGTACTCTTTGAAGCTCAAGATGCTTTATTCGAAAAGTTTGATGGTATTTCGATAACACTAAGCGGGCTCCACAAACACCTTGTCGACAAAGCTGGTTTGACATTAAAGAAGCTTGAAAAGCTACCAATGGCTAGGGTGACTGACGTGACATTGGATAAACGCGCAAAGCTTATCACTAAATGGAACAACGATCCTGAATTTGACTTCGATAATCGTTGTGTGTTCATCGATGAAGCTGGCTTCAACCTTCATATCCGTCGTAATTTTGGTCGCTCCAAGAAAGGAACTTCTGCTCGAGCTGTAGTCCCTTCACAACATGGTGTATCCATTACTATTCTAGGTGCCATTTGCGACCTTGGTGTTATCAATGTGTCGCTTAGAAAGCCACAAGCAGTACAAGGTAAGAAAAGAAAGCGAAATGATGGTACAATGTTGAATGCTCAAATTGGAACACGGACAGAACGCTTTATCGAGTTTATCAATAAGGTTATGGATGTTCTTGATGAGAATAATATGAAAGGACGTTACTTGGTAATGGATAACGCACCCATTCATACGGATCTATCAATTGCTTCTCTTATTGAACAACATGGCTACAAATGCTCCTATCTTGCTCCCTATTCCCCCTTTCTCAACCCGATAGAAGAATTTTGGTCGAAGGTGAAGCTAAGTAAGTATGAAATGTGTTTAGTATTATTGTTCTTTAGCTTGATATTGTTATTATTATTATTATTACTGTAGGCGTTCGAAGAGACAAGTTGAGTGAGAATGATCTATTGACCCCGAGAATAACGGAAGCTGTTAAACGAGTGACTAAGAATGATTGTATTGGATGGATTAAGCATGCAAAGTCGTTTTTTGGTGCTTGTCTGGAAAAGAAAGTCTTGTAACAATCTGTTTTTTTATATGTGATTTTACAATAAAATAAGAATAAATATTTAGTGGATAATTATCAACAGCACAAATAATGATAATGAAAGCACCGCATAATCACTAACGCAAAATCATTGGCGCAAAATCAATAACGCAAATTTATTCCCCAGACAACGCAAAATTTCATTCTCACTGACGCAAAATCATTTCTCCTTGGCGCAAATAATTTGGAAAAAACCTGTATAGCTTGTGCCTTAACAAAGAGGCGAAGCATCCCAGCATTAACATAGTTGCCTTAAAAAAATTCAAAGACCGTAATTCTAATACTAAGAATTGGAGCTTATATGCTAGTGTATGCTATTTAAACTCTTATAATTATTGATATTGTACAGCTAATGTCTGACGACCAATATAAATCTATAGGATTACCACAAGCCAAGCTTAGATGAGCCATTTGGTATCACTATAGTTTATTTCAATTTGAAAAATAAAATGTAATCGATTTTTTTTTACATGCAGGAAATATCAAACACATATGTTGTGTTACATATTATCGTTACTTTCTCAAGTAAGTAAGGATCTATCCAGTGTGTGCATGACAGTTGCAATTGTTTGTTATTATACAGCAATAATGATTAAAACAAAATTTGTACGAATGTATTTTTATTTCTCTAAACCTTTTCGCCTCTCCAGCTGTATTAAGATTAATAATGCTAGAATTGTATCTTCTGTTCTCATTATATACCTGCCACAAAGAAATACAAGAGGAGTTGGTACCATTGTGCTATCTTATTGAGGCCCGTACTTTTTTTTTAGCAAGAGTAGCTAATTTATTATTAAATAGACAGTATTCGAAAACGCGCAGATGTTCTCATTATTGTCTTAGCAAGATCTCTGAATTGTTGCCCATAATAAGGTCTTATTGAGATCCAGATGTTTTGACAAGATTTTTGTAAACATAATAAACAAGTATATAATGAAATCATGTTTACAATAAATACATCACAAAGCCAGTCTCGTTTTCAACATTAGGTCTAAGAATACCCATGCTGAACCTTGTAACCGACTTCTTGGTAGTCCCAAAGCAACATTTTTATAAAGATTATTAAGTGATTTCTGGAGGGGAAAGATAACTTAATTATGACTCAAATAGTCAAAAGTTATTTTGGCAATAACAACAACAAAAAAAGTTACAGCAGCATCAGCAGTATGTAGGGGTATTGAAAATGATAATATCAAGAATAGTAATAATAATAATAATAGCGATGATAATAATACAGAGTAACAGCGGAAAAAATGAACATGTCAACAAAAACAGCGATGATCTACAGGATATAAGCACCAGCAGAAATCCCCCATTCCCTGACAGTATTGGCATCACTATTTAATATCACGATCGTTCCTTATTTAATAACATTAGATCTATAGCTACATAGGCTACACATCCATCAGATATTTGTATAAATTTACTACAGATACACAAATAATTAGTCTCACTATTATTTCTTATTTGATAAAATAAATCATCTCGAAAAAATAATTGGTGACGGTATTTTATTCTATATTTTACATGTTCAAGTACATGAATCACAATATTATATTATATTGCTTATTTATCAAAAGAAAAAAAATGCAAGTACGTACGTATCAAATTCGGGGGATGACATATAAAACACTGAAAAAACAAAAGATAATGAACAACCCTTAATTTTCCAAGAGTTGATATGCATAATGTAATAACTGGCTTTCAGGTTTTATATATCCCTGCCCCTTATTCAACTCAATAATAAAGAGTTTTTGGTTGAAATTAAAAAAAAAGTTGAAGTGAAAAGTTAAACTTTTTAAGTAAAACAAAGGACTTAATTTGTTAACTCCAAGTATTGTTACATCTATACGTACACTTAAATTCGTCATTGAATGTATTTAAAAAGAGAGAGTAGTTATAATTGATAAAGGGTATAAGAATACATATTTATCATTAAATAGTTCTACGTAGGTAGTATAATTCACACACACATGTGCCAAATTTATAATAAAAAAAAAACGTTGCACGAGTAAAAAAAAACACATTTATGTGCCAATTGTATAACTGATAATGCTTAATAAAAACTCCACCTTTGATTATATGATTGTGTGTAACTTGAAGCAAACAATCATACACTAAGAAAAGAGAAAAACCTTCTCCGCTTGTCTTTTTTTTCCCCTTCTTTTTCTGTTCCGGAACTCAAATAGACGCACCACACATATTATATTTATATAACAATCAATAATCAACAAGAAAAAAAAAAGTTATGGCATTATTAGCCGTTAAACCATCACATAATTCAAAATCACGGGCAACCGTTTTACCATTACATATAGACACCACTTCTTTTACAAACCCACCACAAACATACCCATGGCGTCGTATTGCCAATAAACGTCAACTTCCTGCATTGATCCTTCTTGTTTTATTAATCTTTAGCATTTCAACCAATCTTGTACAACATGGTCGACAACATAAATCAACTTTATTATTAGACAATAACCATAAAGACTTTTTACCAAATAACAATATCCTTTCCGATCGTCATCATGCCATTATTGTCGCTGGACACGCTATTTATAAAGGCGATCCTTCATCCACTTTATTAACATCAAACGAACAAGGAGAATCATCACTTTATAAAGATGATGATTGGATTTTGGAACCATTTCAAAAAGGAGGCCAAGTTACGACATTTATTAAACATATTCAAAAAGGTATTGAGGTTGCTAAAAGTGATCCAAATGCCGTTCTGATATTCAGTGGGTAAGTAACAATAATAATAATAATTATAATAATAAAAGGGGTGGAAAATAGGAGATAGATAAAGAAAAATAAAGGGGGATTTACTTCAAAGAAAAAGGGAATAACTGTAGTATATTAGTGGTCAAACACGGACAGAGGCTGGTCCACGATCCGAAGGACAATCTTACTGGATGATTGCAGAAGCATTAGAAAATATGAATAACGATCAGAATAATAATAATAACGATAACGAAAATATAAACGACAATCAAAATGAAAATGATAATGAAAATAACATGATCAACAATGACGAAGATAATAACAATAACACCAATAACAGCAATAATGATGTATTATCACGTACTTTGGTAGAAGATCATGCACGAGATTCGTATGAAAATGTTTTATTTTCATTATGTCGATTTTATGAAATGACAGGCCAATATCCATCTAGAATAACTATTATTGGTTTTGAATTTAAACGAAAACGATTTCAAGATCTTCATATGAATGCTTTACGTTTCCCATTAGATCGGTAAGAAATGGATAGGTGGGGAAGAAGATTAATCAATTATTATTATATACTAAAATGGAAAGAGTGTATTTCCTTTACTGGGGTTTTATAGATTTGAATATATTGGAATTGATCCACCGTTTGAGCTAGAAGCAGCATCTGAACGAATAGCAGGTGAAAATGCTAATTCATTTGGACCTTTTACTGAAGATTTGTATGGATGTCATGCACCATTAAGTCAAAAAAGACTTGATAGAAATCCATTCCGAAGAAAGTAAGTATAGTTACTTAATAAAGAAATTTAATTCATGATCTATTAATACTTTTTTTTTTCTTCTTATAAAAAAAAATTAGACACCCTTATTCTCTTACATGTCCAGAACTTAGTAGCCTTATCAATTATTGTCCAAATAACAATGCATTATTTCCAGGTCCTTTACCTTGGAATTAAAAAAAACCCCCCACTATCATTTCATTTATATATTTTTATTAATACATAATACACATATACACACTTATATATATATCAAATTTGTAAAGGAAAAAAAAGAAAGTTTCTTTATTTAAATATATACAAGTATTTTCATCCAACAAAATAGAAGGGAGGGGAAGGAAAAGGGGAATTTAAAGAAGTATATTTTTGGGCACTTAATTATTTCTTACCAATGAAAAACAATTAATGTGACTTTTTGACTATTAAAAAAAAAAAGAGAGAGTGAATGAATCCCGCTCGTTTATTCTAAACGCGTAAGAAATGCGCAGTTTTTTTTTTTTCTTCTTCCTCTTTTTTTTTTCTTATTTTTCTTTGAAAGTAGCTTTTCACTCCGCTTTACATCTAAATAACAATAATCAATCAATCTAATAAACATGGACGGTAAAGCAGTGACGGATCAAAGAAGAAATAAATATAAGAATAAGGATGCTTTTCAATCCGAACAAGTTAGAAATCGTCGCCAAAAACATACTGTCGAGATTCGCAAACAAAAACGCGAAGAAAACTTATCCAAGCGTAGAAATATGTATAATAATGCACCCATGAGTGATAGTGACGATGAAATCAATATTGAAACTGAACCTCACGTAAGTATTCAGTGTATATATGAAGAAGAAAGGAAGGGATTTATATAAACATAAAAGTAGAAATGTACTGATTTCAGAATGGATTTGGGGTTGGGGACGGATTGAATATATATATTTTGTAGCTGGAACAAACTTTAATGACACTTATTGACGCAGTTAATTCTGGAGATGTTGAAAAACAATATGACGCGACAACTCGATTCAGAAAGTTATTGTCTAAAGAACGTAATCCTCCTATTCAAGAAGTAATTAATACAGGTGTTGTACCCAAATTTGTCGAATTCTTACATTCTCGACATGGATTGCTTCAGGTAAAAAGGAATAATAAAAAAAAGAGAGTGAAGGGAGGGGGAATTGATTAGTAGGCATATAATTAGGTAAAATAAATAAATAAAGAGACTGGAGAGTAATTCTTTATATAGAATATTTAAAAAACAGAAACTAACAAACAAACAAATAATAATTATAGTTTGAAGCTGCTTGGGCACTTACAAATATTGCATCGGGTTCATCAGAACAAACTCGTGTTGTCGTTGAATCAGGAGCTGTACCTATTTTTATTGAATTACTTAGTAGCGATGTAATGGATGTAAAGGAACAGGTAAAAAAATCATAGAATTAACCGTCTTTAATAGTAGTAAATGGATCAAAAAAAAAATAGGAGTTATAAGTTTGGTTGGTTGGTTTATTAATTCATGTTGAATTATTATTTTTTAGGCTGTATGGGCCATTGGTAATATCGCTGGTGATAGTACTGTTTGTCGTGATTACGTTCTTGAAAACAACGCATTAGCACCTCTTTTTGATATTCTTAACGAACATCATAAATTATCAATGCACCGTAACGCAACATGGACACTTTCCAACTTATGTCGAGGCAAGAGTCCTCAACCTCGTTGGGATATGGTGAGTCCAGCATTACCCGTTCTTGCTAAATTGATTTATTCGACTGATGAAGAAGTTTTAATTGATGCATGCTGGGCGATTTCTTATCTTTCTGATGGTCTCAATGATCGAATTCAAGCTGTCATTGAATCTGGTGTATGTCGACGATTGGTAGAATTATTAATGCATCCTGCTACATCTGTACAAACACCTGCTTTACGTTCTGTTGGTAATATTGTCACTGGTGATGATATGCAAACACAAGTTGTCATTAATTGCGGTGTTCTTCCAGCATTATTATCACTTTTATCAAGTAATAAGGATACCATCCGAAAGGAAGCATGTTGGACTATTTCCAATATTACAGCTGGCAATGTGGCTCAAATTCAAGCTGTCATTGAAGCCAATATTGTTCCTGTTTTAGTGAATATTTTGGCTACAGCAGATCTCAAGACACGTAAAGAAGCCTGTTGGGCTATTGTCAATGCTACTTCTGGTGGATTGAATAAACCAGATCAAATCAGACATATTGTTTCTCAAGGATGTATTAAACCTCTTTGTGATGTACTGAGTACAATGGATAACAAGATTATCCAAGTAGCATTAGATGGTTTGGAAAATATTCTTAAAGTTGGAGAATTGGAACGTGCAAATGATCCAGAAGGAATTAATCGATACGCTCTTTTTATTGAAGAATGTGGTGGTATGGAAGCAATTCATCAAATGCAAACTCATGAAAACCAAGCAATTTATAAAAAGGCTTATGATATTATTGATCGTTATTTTGCTGATGATGAACAAACAGATGAAATGACAGATCAACAACAAAACAACCAATCATTTGGTTTTGAATCTAATGTTAGTATGCCACAAGGTGGATTTAACTTTGGTGCACCTCAATAAATAATAACCCCTGCCCTCCCCCCTCCCTTCTTCTTTCTTCCTCCCCCTCCACTTCACACAATACACATAATTTGTCTTTTCTTTTTTTTATAATCCTGCACAAAAACATCCTTTTATTTTATCTGTACATTTTCCTCTCTCTGCTTTTTTTATTTTACAGAAAACATACTATCACTTTTTACTTTTTTGTTTTACCCTCGATTTACCCTATCTAACCTTCTCCTTCCCTTTTATTTTTACACCATAAAAAAAACAAATCATCTGCAAAACACAAATCATTTTATTTATAAAGCAAATCTTTTCTTTTTTACACACACACACAAACAAACAAACATATATAAAAGCGAAAACTTCTGACATCCCTTTTTTTTTTCTGTTACTTCCCTTCCCCTTCTCCCTCTTCTTTTTTTTTATTATTATTTCCCCATTATAAACCATAACATTCCCATCATGAAACCGAAATAAAAACACTTTTCATTTGAAAAAAATAAAATCTAAAAGTTGAGTTATTTAGCATGATAACCAGTAAGAGCAATTAATATTTTATCTAGATAACCATATATAGTCATCATCGTGGGAAAGAATGTTTTTCCGGGTAGCTATGGAAACGGAAATCAATCAATTAAAAATTGAACAACAATAACGTGAGGTTACATTTTTTTTTATTAATAGGAGGATAATCATATACAAAAGAATTAATATAAAAGGAAAAAGAAAGAAAATGACTCAAAACTGTTTTTTAGATTTTATCTACAAATCATATTATTGGGAAAGTGCAAAAAAAAGGGGTATATGTAATGTTTTTAAAATATATGTTTAAGCCCAACGATTGCGAATGGAAGAGGTCCAGCCAGGTGCACCTTCAAAACCATTAATACCACGATCATAGTCATGGAAAGCCTTGTAAATTTCTTGTTGTGTATTCTAAAAAAAAAAATTGGAATTAAATATGAGTAAAGCATAAATACAATTATAGAACTACATCCGTTCTGATTATTACTACTATATCTGCTTACCATAACAAATGGACCATATTGAACAATGGGTTCACGAATAGGTTGTCCAGCAATAATTACAAAATGACAGTCATCAGACAATGATTCAACAGGAATAAAGCTACCACCATTTTCATCCAAAACTAAAGTATGATGTGCGTCTGACTTGTGTTTTTCAGATCCAAACAAGGCAGTACCAGAAATAGTATAAATAAATCCAACATATTCTTTTGGAATAGTTTGTTCCATTGTCTTTCCCTTGGCCAACTTGACATCAATAAACATAGTAGGTGTACGTGTCATAACAGGACTTTTAGCTCCATAGGATTCACCAGCGATTACTTTGATATCAATACCTTCTTCAGGTGTAACTTTAGTTACTTCCGAAGCTGGGTACTCTTGATAATTAGGTTCAGCCATCTTATCCTTGCTTGATAAATTGACCCAAAGTTGTAAACCATGAGCACGGCTATCGGTAGCTGGAATTTCAGAATGAACAATACCACGAGCTGCTGACATCCATTGTAAGTCGCCAGGTCCAATACGTCCCTTATGACCCTTAAAATCTTCATGCAAAAATTCACCCTCCAACATATAAGTAACAGTTTCAAATCCACGATGAGGATGGTCTGGGAAACCAGCTGGAGCCTTAACATCAAATTCATCCAACATGAGGAAAGGATCAAGGTTACGAAGTTGATGAGTACCGATACTACGATAAACTATAACAAAATAAAATTTTAAGTTTTTAGTTCATTTTATATTATTTCAACAACGACAAAAAAAAAAAAAAAAAAAAAAAAAAAAAAATTACCTCGAGCACCATCACCATCCATTTGTTCGCGAGACAAAATAGCTTTAATAATCTTACGTGCAGTTCTTGTTACAGACATTTTTTTTTTGTTTCTCTTGGATTGATAAAAGAGTTGAGAGTGAAGAAATTAACTTTGTTGTTTTGTATTCAAAAAAAAGTATGATATTTTTTCTTCATACCCACGTTGCATTAAGATCTTTTATACCTTTTTTTCGCAAAAATGTTTTTCAAAGTCAGATGATTTGATTTTGTAAGCTCTTACTAAAGTTTTATAAAGAATCACAATAAAAAAAAAAAAGTGACCTGCAAAGGATTTTTTCCATGTTTCTTGTTTTAAACCTCCCAATTTTTTAAACTCTGCTTTTGGTAAGTAGCGTTTTGCTTATCAACTTTATTGTCATCAAAGAAAAAAAGATTATGTTTCCATGACAATAATTAAAATGTATTAATACGAATGGAACATTCTCGTTCAGTCATAGATTAATAATATTAATAGAAAAAAGAATAATATAGAAAAAGAAATACTTTTTCTTTTGCACTAGTATAATGACTTTAACAACGCATATATCACGTCATCATAAGAATTTAATATATACCAGATCAAAATGATTTTATTGAAACTAACAAAAAGAATAAATTGACTTATTGCTCTGAGTTGATTATTACGGTAACATAGAAAACTATCAAGCATGTCTATGTGATAGATAACTATCTCTTTTAATCACCATTACACTGCTTAGGCTGCACAGTTTGTAAATTATCCTTGCCATTAAATTATTTTTCTTTTATATGCTATTCTATGTTATTCTATGCGAAATAGGAATATATACATATAACGATACGACTTTGAAATATTATTATTTTTATTGTTACACTGAGAACAGATGATTTTCGGCAAATGTCCATGTTTTTCAGCGCTTACTTTGCAGGAAAAACCGAAACCTTGGTAGTAATTTATTATTATAATTCACAAGAGTTAACTGATACTATTGGCTACCAGCTAGAAAAAGTATTAGTCAAATGATAAGCGGCAATTAAGGGAATTAACAATGACATGTACTTAAAAAAGGGTTACGTATATATGCAACAATGATTATTCTCTAATATCATCAATAAATATATCTACCACAATTTACATTATTGAATATATAATAAATCTGTTTTCAGATATACATATATGCTGTTAAAATGTAGGTATAACTAACTGCAATAGAAGTAAACAGAAATATACTATATATTTTGTCGTCGATTAACCATCACGTCACCTATCATAATAAATGAGCTACGCATCAATTTATATGTTTAGGCAAATCATATAATATGAAAAAAAAACCCAAAATTTTGTAGCATGAGTTACATTTAAATTTACCATATGTATAAATACATCATTAATTTCATGGTTTGACAATTTTATCATCGAACGACATTATGCTTTTCTCATATATATCGATCTTGGCTCTCTCCGTGAATTATGAGCAACAATCATTTCAAAGATTCGAGTTTGCTACGTATTTGAGTTGTAATACGTAAATGATTAACGAATAAAAGAACGTTCAGAAATAGTTTACGTATAAAAATGGTATGTAAATAATACTTTTAACCTACGTTAGCGAGAAGCTCAAAGTATATTTCATTTGTTCGTTAATAAGAGCCTCAATAAAATAAAAATACGTAAACGCGTGATATATGATGGAATGAACAGAAACAAAATAAAAAGACGAGGGACTCCTTTAAAATAATTATTACAATAATATATGTAGTTTTTTTCTTATTGATCAAAATCATACGAAAAAAGATCCATCGTGGCTTTTTTTAAAAGAGATAGATCGACTGTTAGACTTATCCTTACATCGCTTCAACCACTAGTTATGCATTAAAATGCTTTATAGGAAAAACACATTTATTAGAAATAGTACCAATACCTGGTAAAGTTAAATTTTTATTAGCTATTTTATTAATTTATTATATTATTGTGCACCAAATATATATTCCATTTCTTCCAACGTTTTCCCTGCTGTTTCGGGAAGAAACCACAGACCAGCCATAGTTACGACTTGACAAGCACCGAAAAAAAAGTAAGCACCAGATACTGTGGAAGCCAAAAATGGTGGGGTAGAATAGGTGATCATAATAGAAAAAGCCCAATTTAAACCATAAACTATTCCCAGTCCTTTAGCACGGGTACGCATATTGAAAACTTCGGCTGGATAAACATAATTTGCAATACCCCAGGTAAAAGCATAAGTCCCAGTAAAGATATATAAAAACGCAATAATGGTATTACGAGCAGGCGCATTTTTAATAATAACATCACCCGTCTTGACATCCACGATTGTATATATTTCAAACATGGAACCAATAATAAACATACTAATTGCCATAATCAATGAACCACTTAAAAATAATTTTCTACGACCCCATGAGTCGATCACCCATTGTGATGAAATAGCGACGCAAATAAAAGATAAAAATCCTGTACCTCCAGTAATAGCAATGGAGGATGAAACATCTGAAAGACCCGCAGTAAGAAATATTTGAGGAGCATAGTACCATATAGAGACAATTCCAGTAAATGAATTTGCCATGGCAATAAATGCAGCAGAAAAAAATCGTCTACGGTTGCTTGAAGTAGTAAATAGTTCTGCATAGGTACGTTTTCCCAACGATCGTTCAAATTCAATCTCATTTTTGATTTCGTCAAATTCATTCTGTATATAACCAGTACCACGTAAAGAAACCAATGCAATCAAAGCTTTTTCGTTAAGTCCTTTGTCAATCAACCAACGAGGTGAATAAGGCATACATAACATTGCCAAACCAAAAAAGAAGCACATTAAACATTGCAGTAAATAAGGCGCACGCCATGACCAATTTGTATCAAGATGATTTGTACCAAAAGTGACAAAATAACCGGCTACTTGACCAAATGTACTCATTAATGTAAAGAAACTAATCAATCTGCCACGGATATCCGGAGGTGCAATTTCTGAAAGATATAATGGAATACCACTACAATTGTGTTTTTTTTTTTGCTCTTTTAATAATAAGAATCTTAGCGCCAACAATTCAGATAAAAAATAAAAAATAAAACTTTACTTTGTCATAAGACCTGCACCCAGTCCACCCACGAGTCGACCTGTCAACAAAAGACCAAGATTGTAACCAATGACGAGAAAAACATTACCGATACAAAATAAAATAGAGGCACCCAAAATTGTATATTTACGGCTAAATCGGTCTAGAAAAAAAAATCAATTAATTTATTAAGTACTCGTTAAAAAAAATAGAGAAATCAGTTGCATATAAAATGATCGGTACCACAAAAATACCCAGAAAAGAATGCTCCCAGCGCAGCAGTCATTAGAAAAAAGGCTAATAAAAGCCCCTGTAAATATTCTAAATTATCTTTTGTAAAAAACTGTTCTTGGAATGGAATCATAGTAAGAACACCACTTGTAGCTCCAGTATCAAAACCACAAAGAAAACCACCAATGGCTGCAACAATGGCAGAAAGATAAACGCCTCTACGAAGACCATATGATTCGATTGTTGTAATATTAACCGAAGATTTAATACTCAATACTTCTGGATCTGCCGGTATTGATTGTGCCTTATTTGACATATACTACAAACAGATTAACGGGGGGGGGGAGATAATAATAAACAGTTGATGTGCTGAAAGAAAAAGAATGAAAAGAAATTCAAATCAGTACGTCTGCCTGTTCCTTTTTTGTCTTCTTTTTTGTGGCATTACAAAAAGTTGACCAATGGTGTAACGGGAGAGCTACTGCCTCATATATTGCTGTCCACTTTAACTGGGACAAATAATGTCACGGTTGATGTTCATCACATCAACTAAAGAAACGTATCATGGATTTAATCTGTGATAAAAGTGGGACATAGCTTTATCTTACATCTAATTTATACTACAGCAGCATATATAACATAATAAAAATACTACGTAAATGTACATAATTGGGTAATCATTGACCAGAAACATACATTCATCTATTTTTACGTAGAAGGGTCTATTAAATGTAATTACTATATATTGAAGTATTACTGTGATATGAAATAAAAGCAAAAGAAAATGGCAGAAAAGCTGAAAGTATTGATATTTTCAATACGCAAAATAAACGATGTGCATGTTTATTTATTTTTGTGTAAACCAAGGGGTTAATGCATAGATCTACGTCATGATATAATTGAGCTTCCCAAAATTAATCAATAGATGGAAGAAAGAAATAAGCTGAATTGATCGACTATTTATACACTATATTAGTGTGACAGATATTCCCTTTTCTTTTAATTAAGAAAATTTCATTTCATTGAAACTTTCTTTTTTAAGCATATACGGAAAGTACTAATGGTCAACTGTTTTTTTTTAACAACAAAAAAGTTGGATAAATACGCATAATAATAATAGAAACAACAATGTTGATCGATGGTAGTGAAACCCGATTATTAACTTGTCTCGATTTGGACTGGTGCTGTCTTTAATAAATTATTGTTTGATTGCTAACATTTTACGTACGTCACACTTTCACTTTGAATTATACTTGGTTCCAATAATATCAGCTCTGATATATGATTTTTTTTTCAGAGCTACACTCATCAATGCATATTATTGATATTCAAAATAAAAAATATATTTATAAAAGAAAAAAAAAGCACACACAAGTTTACTTTAATAACATATATGCAACTATTCTGCAGACATCTATCTATACAATAATGTATGCAAATGATTATTAAAGACATTCTTATTCGACTACATACTACGTAGATGTGATATAATATGTAGCCATAGCGAAAATGTTGCTATCGGTTCCCTTTGTATAATAAATACAGAAATTAATGAGATTTCATACGGATCTCATAAGATTTACACACGTGTCTATATACTCCTCTTTGAATCATTAATGCACCAAAAACAGCAACAAACAATCGACGATAGACTTTATAACTATCACGCTTTTGGGAAAAGAATACCTTTGAGCATCATCTAGTGTAAAAATATGCATAATGATAGAAACTACTCATGGTACCCTGCGAAAAAAAAATAGAAACACAACTGACTATTCACATTTTTGATACATCTTTTTGTATTTTCCATACGATAATGATATTCGATGTGAAGTTTTTCTGTTACAGTATTTCAACAATATTTAGATAGTATAACAGTAAAAACACATAAGAGATAAACCCTTCAAGACTTTGTTACTTATTTCATTGGTAATTTGAAAATGAGTGAAGCTGTCCATTGGGACAAAATTTGTCAATGAATATTTATTCTTGTTTCATTCTACAAAAGGAGAGCTTTAGTTAGTTGTTTTTGTGAGTATATCAAATGTAGTACGTAGATTCGTTTTGGAATAGCGATTGTTATTGAAAAGAACATTATTATTAGTAATCTGCATTACCTTGAGATAGGTCGCCTTCTTCAATTTTTGTACTATTCTGTCTAATATTATAACCGAGTACATAAAATAAAACATCATTTTTGATATCATATAATTACGTAAAGTTGAAATTGGTACTGGGTATTCACACATCTCCATGATTGCATGATCATACATGCAAAACCAGAACTTGGCACCCGAAATGAAACTTTTAAAAAAAGAGGATAACATCTTTTTTTATTCGCTCGTATACATCTTTCCCTGTTCAAATAAATAAATCTTGGTTCCGGCATAAAAGCTCTTGCGTGATTTCCTTCCTGCTCTTGATTCACATTATATCATGGCTAGAAGACTGGAATTTACTGATCTTTGACGTTTAATTTTTGTATATGTAACCATGCCTCATCAAACTCACCTTGCTTTTTCGTATCCTATCTCATCTCAACCGCCCACCTCCTATGTTGAGATTTTGCTTTCATCACTAATATATCAAAAACCAAACCGCAAAATTTGTTAAAGATTACGTAAATAATCATATGGTACGACTTAAAAAAAACTAATACATTTTATAGAGTTCGCGTTTTCATGTCGGCACTCGAATTATTTTGATGGTTTCAAGCCAGTACGTATGGGTTGTATCATTTTCTTTACTTTTCTCTTTCGCTTCTCCATTATATTTCGGCTCGCAAAAGAAAACATTAAACATGGACGTGAACAGCAGCTCAAATTCCTCTCGAGGAACTAGCACCAACAATAATAGTTTATCTTTTGTAAACGATGAACGAGAACAGAATCAACAAGAACAAATGCAAACGTCTTCAGGCGACTCTACTACTACAGCAACAGCAAGTCAGCAACAGCAAGCATTAAATAGTAACGATCTATACCGTTTAATATTAACATCGCTTGGGATCAATCAAGTCTTGCTGCTGGACCGTTTAGGACAACCCGAAACAACAGATAATAGGTATAATGAATTGTATCGTTTACGATTATTAAATGAACTTATGATTTCTCAGACACAAGGTCTTTTACATAATCATCATAATACCACTTCATATGAGCATCAGGAATTACAATATGACATTGATCAGTATTATGAATCTCAGCGTACATCTCAGAGTTTACAGAATGGATCTACTCATACATTTGCTCATTTATCATCATCATCATCTAGTGTTCAAAACATCCGTGATTCCGAACGCAGTAATCAGCAACAACACCCATCAATAAAATGTAGTAAATTAATTGATCCGATTAATTACTTGTCCCATGACATCTGGATACACATCTTTTCATTTATCAAAGTAAAAAGAAAAGAAGAGGCATTCAACCTGATGCGGGTGTCCAAAAGCTGGATGAACAAAACATCAAGATTAACAGCACATGTATGGGAATATGGTATAAGATTGAAAAAAGAATTTGTCTTGTTTCCATGTCTTGGCACACATGTCAAATCTCTTGAATTTGATCAGTTTAGTCAGCAGAGTGATCTTTTCAAAATGATGGAGACGGTAAAAAATTATGAATGCACCAAGCTGATTAGTATATGTAAGAATACTATTATTTATCTTTGATACTCACATAATTCAGAAAGATTTATATGTAATAAAATAATGAGTTATTTATTGTTCTAATGAATACCATATGCCTAACTTATTATTTTGATGTGATTATATTACAAAATAGGCTTCAATAAATGTATCATACACGATTTACAGCTATTCTTGAAATACTTGGGACCATTAACGAAAGCAGCACTAATTTTGGAATTCGAATATCATCAAGGCATAACATTACCAATCTCTTTGATTCTCAAAAATTGTCCAAACTTGGAGCACTTGAAATATACAACACAGAATAATGACCTACAGCAAAACAGTGATATGTTCTATAGTCAAGTTGAAACTATCCCCAGAAGTAATACTGTTGAGAAACAACAACTATCAATATATTCTCTCACCGATCTCACGATCGGGGCCGACTTTGATAATATGGATCGCATCACACCTGTGGGCAGCAACATCAACCTCAAAAGTTGTGAACTTATCGCAATTATCAAAAGGGCATTACATCTTGAAACTCTTATTTTATGTCATGTTTTTAATACTGCTATGGATTCGTCTATCATTTACGCTATCTCAGAGCTTCCTTCATTACAAAAGCTCGGCTTGATTTTTGGTTTGAATGACAATAAAAAAACACCGACTGATAATTACCAAAATGTTGAACAAGAACATCAACAAATGTCACTGCATATGGCTCTTTACGCATTGTTAGCAAAGCATGCCGCCTTGGGAACCCGTAATTCATTATGTGATCTTACGTTGAATATAGTCGACGATACCATTTTATATCAAATTTCACGTATCTCCTCATTTGTCAACTTGAATCTCACAGATAGTCTGCAAAAAGTATCCGAGCAAGGTATCTTGACTTTTGCACGAGAATTATACTCTTTTGGTGGAGCCAAAAATCTTGTACAGCTCTCATTGCATCAATTTGACATTCAAAATTATAAAGTTTTATGTCACTTTTCTCGTTTGAAAAAGCTTCAAGTTGTTGATTTTTCGGACTGTTATCTTCAAAAAGATGGATACAAAACGCTCATTGATCAATCCCCAAGCCTCAAATATGTCCTCCAACCCTTGTATGATTTACACGACGTTGAAGTTCAAGAAGTGACCAAAATTCGAACGGATGATGATAACGATCTATCAAAACCAACATACATTGTTCCATACAAACTTATTCATTATGACGAAGACATTGCTATTACTGACTATAATATGGACAATAAACGTAACAAGTTTATTATAATGACGGAAAAATTGGAAAATGATTTTAAATTGTTAATGTCAGATCAATAATAGCGAACAAGTAGCAGTAGTGGTTACTCTATTATCTTTTTGCACGCTTAGTCTATAATTGTCATCACTATTCTTTTTTTTTTGCTTACATACAAAACTCAGTACGTAGTGGTATTATATCTGTAACTTTTATATCATTAATAAAACAAATAATAGCTTTAGTTAAACTTACGTATCCGTAACTAAAAATTCACCAAATATACACATGGATTTTTATTCTTACTTGTGTTCAAATTGATTACGTAAAATAACTGCAGCATAAATTAGTAAATAAAAAAAAAACAGAAGGATTATAAGGTTTTTGACTCGTTGTGCAATATAATTGTCATTGTAAAAAAATTATAACATTATCTCGTTTTTGATATATCTTTTTATAAAGATAATAATATGTATTTTATTATAAGATACGTAGATAAATTAGGAGAAGTTCATTTTTTACAAAGCTAAATTCCAATAACTATTTTTTCTTTATTTCTATCTGATAAGCACATGTGGGGTGCTTATCATTCCTTTATGTAATAATAATAGTGTTACGTAAACGATATAGATGTCGCTGACCGTATCTATTCGATCAAACATTATTTAATGGACTCAAAAAAAAAAAAAAAAAAAAAACTGATCTGTTTTTATTAAAATATAAATAAGACTTGTATTTGAAAACCACGTATGTATCGTAACTATTATATTGTATCAGCAAAGTTGGCAAATTTATACGTAATGTAACTTTGTATTTTCGAAATTTAATTTAACTTTATGGCTTTGTACGAAATTTTCCCACTGAATTATGATCAGCATCGAAGCTTTCAAATGCCAAATCACCATATGCTCCAGTAACCACAATGGATCCACCAGCAGGACACGAAATATCTCGTCGATTATAAAAAAAATATAAAACTTCTCCATACGATATCTATTATACAGTATATTGAAAATAGGCAAAATATGCGAAATGAATTATTAATAGCAATAAAAAAAAGATAAGCATAGTTCGTACGTAAATGTGAAATAAAACGAATTCTTGTTCGGCTTACTTTAAAGTTGACTATGGCATTCTTGTCTGCTGTTGCACTACAATCTGTGCTAGTGTATGGGCAACACTCTGATGAACCAGGAGTCATTTTATGATGACTAAAACGACTGTAACAAATTTATTATTATAATAGTGCATAGCAGTAATTATTGTTAATAACAATTGAGCGTTGTAGATCTCTGGCAGCTTTTAAATAGTTAATAAGCTACATTACAAGGTTATAAAATGATATATTACCTGGCACCTTTTGCCCGCCAATCTTGACCACCTACTTGATCGACATGCACGTAGGTACCATCTGTCACCTTGTTATAAATACAATATGCATCTCCATGGTAATGGGACAAAATGGTAAAAATCATAAGAATAATAGGAATCAAAAAGCGAATCATATTTAATAAAGTAGTTCTGAGAAGTGGTAATGTGATGGAAAAAAAACACGATAAGAAGGTTTAAGTTAATAGTGTGGAATGCAATAATTAAGGTGTTCGAAATGAAAGGTTTTTTAATTTTAGTACGAATGTTACGTATTGGCTTTTCTGTTGTTGTTTTTTTTTCTCTATTCTTAAACAATAATGTAGTATTTATATGTTTTTCAAGGAGAGCTTGACAACATAAAATGTACTTTGTTATCAGTTCCAATATAAAAGACACTCATGGTCATGATGTTGACCATTGTTATAGCTAATATTATAATGCTACTGCCCATTTTTCTAAAAGTCGTTGTTATATTTCATTTCTGTCTTTATTTAATGTATTGCTTTCAACAACAAATTCAAGCACAGGAGTAACCAAAAAAAGTAGTTCGCATTTTGGTTAATTGTTCAAAGAAAATCACTACTGTTTAAACTGCATGACTTTACGTATCTATAGTATTGATGTATCGACGAAGTATACACTATAAAAAATAGATGGCTAATCTTTTAGAATGTCTCTAATATCTACATAGATGCTGTAATTTTTCTATATTATTAATAAAGACATGCTTTTAATGCCATACGCCACCAACCGTAAAATAATAAACACGTCGGTAAGCAATACAATATATTTATTTTTTGCTACAACCCCAGAATTTATTTTTATTTACGTAGTAAGTTAATAATTTTTCAACAATTCTTCATTCAAAAGTTATGTCTTAATAGAAATACATATCCTTTATGATTGATTTATAAATAATTGTATAAATATCAGCTTGTGTCGGCATTTATCAATCAACCTACGTACAAAAATCTCGGTCTCCAAATTTAGGATAATGAAGATTTCGAGCTGGAGAATCACCCTGTTGCCACCATTGATTGAGCTTATGTGAAAATAATATATATTGAAATCCCGTTGTTTTGTTCATGGATATGAATAGTGTCCTAAATTTATATCATGGTATGAGGTAATAATGAAGTAGTACAATGAGATGTAATTTTTTTTACATACTATATGTATTTAAATAACAATCACTTCATCAACTAACCTCTATTACTTTTTAAAGTCATGACCCGTAATAATGAGGTTGTTATGGAAGAAACACGGTTCCTTAGCAACAACAAAATATAGAAGAAATAGCTTTTATAGGAGTGGATGAGTAGTTGTATCATAAAGGATACTAATTTCTAAGTAAAAAGAAGGAAAAAGTAAAAAGAAAAAAAAAAGTTGGTATAAGTAATATGAAATTGTAGCGGATGAACTTCAGCAAAATATAGTCTTTCGTAAATGACAACAAAAAATTTACCCCACAAATCTTCTACTTCTCACGGGCGGAGGAGGGACCGCGGAGACACAAAGGTGATGTATAAAAAAACATGACAAATGTTGAATATGTAATATAATAACTTTATGCTTTTCTGTCTTTTAAAGTCTTCCCCTTTTCCTCTTTTTACACTTTATTAATAATGCCGAAACAACTTATCGTTCAGTTCACTCCCATTCGTTCTTGTTTAGTGAATTTACCTGGACAATGGGTTAGTGCGCTGCTGGACCAGCGCAAGGTAAAGTAAAAAACAAAACGTCAAAATATACATATTATATTATTACTAGTTGGAAAAAATAGATAAAGTAACTTGAAGACTGAAAAAACAAACAAACAACACAATTGTATAGCTACCACAAAATGTTATTTTAGAAATTAGTTGGTCAACAGCAAAGGACGGCAGTAACCAGAAAAAAACATATTGCGGTTGGTCTGGTGAAGCGGCGAAACCATTACCACCTAATGCCGTATTTACTTATGGACAAAACAGTAAATTGGAAGTATTGGAAATGGATCCACAAGTAGGACAAGCTGTTGGTTTGGTCGAAGGACAAAAGGTATATAATAATATGGAAACAAAAAAGGAAACAATAAGAATAAGAAATGAGGGGCATCAAGGTCATTTTGTTCACTAGGAGGAGACTACATGAGTATGTGTGAATGAAAACGTGAATGTAAAGCGGGTTTACTTTATATAGGTATATTAATAGTTATGACAATTTTTTATTATGTTATAGATCAACGTAGAGTTTTGTCGAAACATTCCTGATTGCGCGTCTGTACATGTCGAACCTTATACTGAAGACGACTGGGAAATTTTGGTAAGAGAGAACAAGAAAAAAAGCGACAGGAAAAAAAAATCATGTGAAAATGAAAAATTAACCGAATATATTGTCAAGAAAAGTATTAACAAAAAGAACGGCTATTATTAGGAACTTCATGCTGGTTACGTGGAGGAAAATTTATTGGGACAAATAAGAGCGGTTTATAATAATCAGCTAATGTGTGTTTGGATTCATGGACGCACTTTGGTTCGTCTTCGTGTTGGTAAGTGTCGCAAAACTATCTTGCCCTGATTTCTGAGATAAACTCAAACACAATCTATATTTCTTTTCCAGCCGAGTTGGATCCCAAGGTACCTGTCATTAAACTGAATACAAATTCCGAAGTCATCGTTGCACCCAAAGTCAGAAAACAACCAAAAGCAGCAGCTGAAGTAGCAGCCAATTTGACAAAACAACAAAAAGCAGCTCCACATATCTTTTTACGTAATTTACCCGTGGGTGTATTATTATCTACAAATGACGCACCCGTTCTTATCCATCCAGATTCTATTGGTCAAGTCAAAGGATCTGAATTAGTTTGTATATCTAAAGTATCTCCTGGATTTATTCGACAAAAGGGTAATAGTTCTGGGGATGATAATAATAATAATAATAAAGATACAGTATCCAATACCGATGGTCAAGGGGAAAACGGTACTTCAAGTGATACCATTCATCGAGCAAAGGAGATTTATGCCCCTGTGGTATTGAGTACAACAGTACCAAGAAATCATGTTTGTGTGGAACAATCAATTCGACGTACATTGGATATCAAAGACTTTGATATTGTCAAGTAAGAAATGAAAAAAGAAGGAAACAATTGATTTAGACACACACATACACGGGGAGGAATAGATAGTGCATTAAAAGAAGATAATGATACTCGTTGGTGTAGGGGAGTACCAGGAGAAATGTACGATTTTTTTTGCTAATAATGTTATTTTGTATGTTGTTTTTTCGTTTAATATTTAGGGTCGCCACGGTAACCATGAAGAGTAGTCCTTTAGGATCTATTATTTTACGCCAACAAGTATCTCCTTCTGCTGCTAATCAATCTTCATTACGGCTTGGTCTGGAAGCTAGGTAAAAAGAAAACAAACATCAATAATAAATAAAGCTATATTTATTGAGAGAGAATAGAGAGACTAACAATTATTTAATGGTATCAATATAGTGCCCAACAAGCTAAACAAAAAGCCGAAAAACAAGCAGCTTTGATTGAATCTTTCAAAGGTAATAAAAAGAAAATAAACTCAAAAAAAAATGAAAGGGCATGCGAGGAAAAGAAAAGGGCTCAATATAGTTTTGGATACATATTTTGCGCTTTTACTCAAATAGGATTGACTTTACCATATATTCTTTCGTTATTATTATTTAGATTACCTTGATAAAAGTCCAAATGATAAGATCGTGCTTACTCAAGGAACCATTTTCACATCTACATCCGAACAACAAATTCATTCTTCTTCCATTATCCAGTTTGGACAAAAGAAAGGTTTATTTTCGGGCCTTAGTGGTAATCCACCACCATCTAATGAAATTATTAGTGAATATATCACTCTAAACAAATCTCAAATCAAGAATTTACAAGTGGAAGTTGGAGAAGATATTGTTACTTTTGGGTTGGATGATACTACTTCCAAGGATAATAATAAAAGGTAATTACCTTTTTGAGGTGGTTGGGAATTAGTGATTTCTTTGTAAAAAGAAAAATATAAAGAGCGTTTTCTTGGTTCTCACAGTTTTCACCCCTAGTAACACGGATGAACCTCCAGTATTAGGTGGTATCAATAAGCTCTATGAAAAAATTCATCAATATACTGTGGCTAATGTGGCTGATAAAGATTTGAAACAAGCCTTATCTGTACCTGGTAAGCCTAGTTTAGTTTAGTCTTGTGCTTTTTATTTTTTGGTTATCCTATGTGATATGTATGGGAAAGCATAAAAAATTATTTTATACGCTTCTAACTTTATTTTTGACTATTATAGGTTGTGGTGGTATTTTGATCACTGGTGCACATGGGGCTGGTAAATCCAGTCTTGTGAAAAAGTTAATTCATTCATTACATTGTGACCCCAAGACTCTAATTTGTAAGTTTCTTTTTCAAGTGATACAAAGGCTGTTAGATTTAGTGAGGTTGTCAGAAACTTAAAAAAAAATAAACAAACAATTATTTTTATTTATTTATTTATTTATAGATACCCGTGAGGTCAATTGTGCAGAAATTGCAGAAGAACGAGTTCCTACTTTTAAAGATTTGTTACAACAATGGTTTGATGAAGCAGCATGGCATGCACCTTCTTTATTATTTTTTGATGATATCGATCGTCTTATCCCTGCTGAAGTGGAAGTAAGTGTTATAAATATATTTATATATCAATAAGAAATTTGGGGGGGGGGGGAAGGTATTGTGGTTAAATAGATCAGGAAGTTAATAATTACAAAATTTACTCGTAGCATGCTGATTCTACTCGATCTCGACATCTTGCTGAACTTTTCTTACATACAGCTCATAAAATGACAAAACGGCATCAAATTATGGTTATTGCTACATCACAACAGCAACAATCTTTACATCCAGCACTTATTGGTAATCATGTATTTACTGAACTTCGACATCTTAACCCACCTTCGCGTGATGAACGTAAAGAGGTAAAGTAAGAAAAAATAAGAAGGAAGAAAAAAAAAGGATCATATTTGAATCATCTTTAATGTTATGATTTATCTGGCTTACTTATAAATAATTTGTTCGAATATATACATATATAGATCATGGAAACCATCATGGCTAATGGTCCTGAAATTTTACAGAGAAGTTTGCCCAATATTGACTTTGTAGCTGTTGCCTCTGAAACGGAAGGTTACCTAGCAGCCGATTTAAAAGCATTAATTGAACGTACTGTTCATGAAGGTGCTATTCGTAGTATCAAGGAAAAAACAAATCAAAGCACCGAAGATCAGGGTATCGTCGAAGAAAAAGAAATAGAGGGAAAAAAAGCAGAACTTCAAATTACGCAAGAAGATTTTACTAAAGCAAGAGAAGATTTTGTTCCTTCTTCATTACGTGGTGTTAAGCTTCAAAGCTCTGGTGTACTTTGGTCAGATATCGGTGGGTTAAATGAAACTCGGAAGACTTTATTAGAAACATTGGAATGGCCAACGAAATATTCTGTTGTATTTCAGCAATGTCCTCTTCGTCTTCGATCAGGGTAAACATTTTATAATTGATTTTTTTAAAGGGTGTATGGGTAAAAAAAAAGAAGGTATATGACTATTGTCTTTTCCTTCTTTGTAAACTAACTTGAGACTTGGCTTGCTGGGATTATATAGTTTGCTTCTTTATGGTTTCCCAGGTTGTGGTAAAACCTTATTAGCTTCTGCTGTTGCAAAAGAATGCGGCTTAAATTTTATTAGTGTCAAAGGTCCTGAAATCTTGAACAAATATATTGGTGCAAGTGAAAAATCTGTGCGTGATTTATTTGAGCGTGCTTCAGCTGCCAAACCATGTGTTTTATTCTTTGATGAATTTGATTCTATTGCTCCTCGAAGGTAATACACATTCGTAACTCCTTTCTATGTACATAATTATATATCCCAAAACATATTGAATGAACGAACCTTCATTTATTCCGGTATTTTATATAGAGGCCATGATAGTACTGGTGTAACAGATCGTGTTGTGAATCAAATGCTTACACAAATGGATGGTGCTGAAGGTTTGGATGGTGTTTATGTTTTGGCTGCAACAAGGTAGAAGAAGATATAATCTTATTTCACACGGTCATATTTTCCTTTTTTTCTTTTATTAAGGATCCTTAATTAATTTAATATATTTATATTTATAGTCGCCCTGATCTTATTGATCCTGCATTACTTCGTCCTGGTCGTTTGGATAAGTCTTTATTATGTGGCATGCCATCCTTTGAGGAACGATTAGAGGTAAAATAAATTATAGTTTGACAATTTTCCTTTTTTGTCGATGTATGGTACTCATCCTCCCCCATCCCCCCCCCCCAAAAAAAAAACAAAATCTAAAACAAAATAAAACCTTTCTATTATTATTGCTTTAATGTATTTATAGATTCTAGAAGCTTTATCGCGTAAAATGACATTATCGCCTGAAGTTGATCTTAAAATTTATTCTGAAAAAACTGAAGGGTTCTCTGGTGCTGATCTTCAAGGATTTCTTTATAATGCTCATTTGGAAGCTATTCATGGAGCTATAAACATTGAAAGTTTTAAAGAACAGCAAAAGAAAGCAGAAGAAGGAAAACAACAAAATGAAGAAAAGAGCGATTTCGTGATGGTTCGGCCCCCTACTAATACTCCCGAGAATAATGAAGGGGGTAGTGGTAGTAATAGCAATAATAGTATTCAAACAAAAACAAAAGCGCCATTAACATTAGCAGAAAAAGGTCAAATTTCACAAAGAGTAAGTATCTGGATTTCTTTTTTTGGGATTCGGGAGAAGTGTTATTATACTTGGTTTTACCACAAAAAAAATTTAAATTAAAAAAAAATATGAAACATTTAAAAAAAAAATCTTTTTTTAGCTGGCATTAATCAAGAAAGGTGTATCCAAAAGTCAACAAGGAGAAAAGAAGAAAACAGAAGGCAAATCAAAAGAAGAAGAAGCTGCTGCTGCAGCTGCCGCTGCACATGCTGCTGCTGCAATTACACCACGTCATTTAGAAAAATCTTTAAAAGAAACAAGACCATCTATCACAGCAGAAGAATATCTACGTCTTAGTATGATTTATAATGAATTTGTTACTGGTCGTACAGGTGAATTACCTTCCGGTGAAGGAGCCAAAGGGATCGGCAAAAGAACTACCTTGGGTTAAAGTAGTAGTAACTTAATAATCTAATATAGAAACCTAACCAATAAGAATAGCATCGGTAATCTAATTTTAGTTACTTTTTTTTATATTCTTGTACCTTGTAAAATTTTGCTCCCCTCTCTCTCTTTTTTTTCTCACTTCTCTCCAGAGACCTCCTTCTTGTATTTAAAAATACCACAAACCGTTTATTTATAAAAGTTTGTAGCCAAAAAAGAATAAGCGACAAAAAAAAAACTATTAAAACCGCCGCTTAACAATAATACATAAACTGCATAATATTGTAATACATTTTTTTTGTAAGTTATAAAACTTCTCTTTAATATTATTTATTACTACTATCTATTACTTCTTTTTTACTTTTTTTTTTCTTACACTTTTCACACACACAGCTATTACTGCTGTCACTGCTTTTTTGCACTTTTTTTTTTTTTGCCAAGAAAAAAAAAACATATGTTATTCAACTCAACCCCAAACAAGAGAACCCCGGCAACTTGCTCCGAGTTCTTAATTTTTTTTTTACATTCTTTTTCATTCTTTTGAATAACTCACAGTTTTCTTTAACTTATTCTAATATTGAAATAGAAATCAAGAATAAACAACAATGGGTCGTAAAAAAATTAAAATTCAACCAATCAAAGATGATCGTAACCGCCAAGTAAATATTATGAGAGAGTGTTAAAAAAAAGGATTGGATTTGAATTAAAAAAAAGAAAAACTGTGTCTAACAAATTCAATTTTAGGTTACGTTTTTAAAAAGAAAACAGGGACTTATGAAGAAAGCATATGAATTAAGTGTTTTGTGTGATTGTGAGATTGCTCTTATTATTTTTAATTCGAGCGGAAAACTTGTTCAATATGCCAGTACCGAGATTGACAAGATTTTATTAAAGTATACTGACGTAAGTATTATTTTTTTCACCATTATCACAGTAAAAGAAATATGTTAGTGGTAATTGCTATAGCTACTGCTACTATTACTATTACTGTAGTTACTATAGTTACTATAGTCACTATAGTCGTAATCAATATTGTTATAAGAGTGTGAATTTTTTTCGTGTGTGACTAATTTTGCACTTCCTATTTTTGATTGTTTATATATCCATTATCTATTTTAGTATAATGAACCCCATGAAAGTAAAAATAATATGGATGTAAGTGTTGCCAAAAGGAATGAATAAAGAAAATAAATAACAATGAAATTGATTATGTTTTTTTTTAATTGTTTTTATTTCAGTTTGTCGGTGCGGCTGATCAAGATGAAGATGTTAAATTGGAAGATGAGGATATAGGGTCTGTAAAATCAGGAAAGGAATTAGCTACAACTGCAACTGTTCCAACACAGTCCTTGACACACCCGCAAGAACATCATCAACCTACTCCACCTCCACAACATCAACATCAACCACATCACCAGCCTCCTCCTCCTCATCATCAGCTACAACATCCACACCCACAACAGATGCAACAACATCATCCTCAACAACCTCCGCCACCGCCCCATATGGCTGGTCATCATCCTCAATCACATCCACAACAACAAATGATGTATTATCAACAACAGCACTCACCATATTCTCACCCTCAACAACCTCGACCTGTACCTTATGGTGCTCCAATGCCACATCATACACCTCCACCACCTCCCCAACAACGTGGGCCACCTCAGTTTGAAATGTATGGTGTACAACAACAGCAACCACCACCACCACCACAACATATATACACGAATTATGTACGTATATATAAGAATAGCATTATTATTACTGTTATTATAAGTCTCGTCTTCAAAATACATACCCAGTGTTTAACAAAAAAAAATACTAATCTAAATCTTAATATATATATTTATCTTTAGGGAATGCATGCGCCGCCACCACAACAACATCACCCAGGTCCACCCCCTCCACCACACTCACTTTCTTATGGTAGTGCTGGAACGCCACCTCCACCGAGTAGTGTAATCCATCATCAACAACATCATGCATCTTATACAAGTGGACCTCCTGTTCGACAAGGAACACCTGTATTAAGTTCATCCAATGCTGGAACACCTCCTTTACCTGTTCCAACGACCCATAGTCCACATCATACGACAGAAAGTAGTCCGCATAATTCAAATATCCCAAGCCCAACACCCTCGGCAACAAGTCATCATAGCCACGGTGCAGCAAGTGCTGCAAGTAGCAGTACACCTACTACTACTAAAAAAAATGCACCACCTAAGTTACGTGTTCAAATTCCTGCATCTCCAAAACAACCATCTCAACAAGATAATGAATTTGCACGTCCCAATACACCTCCAAATAACAATAAAAACAATAACAATGCCAATAGTAATAATAGTACTAATAATAATAGTAATAATAGTGATAATAATAGTGATAATAGTAGTAACAACAATAACAATAATTCGACATCTCAGGCACAACAAGCATCATCGCAAAAGACAGCAGAGCCCACTACAGCAGGTGTTGGGCCGCCATCTGCATTACCATCACAATTTGCGCAAAATTTATATTCTCCTACTACATTTTATCCAGAATTCTATCAGCAAAATGAATTACCTAGTCCATTGAATTTTTCAGCTACACCAACAGCGGCAAACACTTTCCAATGGCCAGCACCTTCTTCGGGTTCATCTTCTATAGCCTCACAAACGGCAACGGGCTCAGGAGCAAGAGATTATAAACCATCACCACTGGCAAAAGAATCAAGGTAAGAAGGGAGAGGGTATAAAAATGAATTATATTATAATTGACAATTAAAACCTTCACTTTTTTTTTTATTTAACTATCTGTATTTTATAGCGATTCTAAACGACGCGCAAAAGAAGATGAAGAGGATAATGAGGATAATGAAAAAGAGAAGAAATTAAATGATAATGAAAAGAAACAAACAAAGAAAGCCAGGGTCGGATAAATGGAGGGGAAAAAACAAAGGGGGAAAGGGACGTTTAACAAAACATACACATATTTATACATATAAAAAAAAAGGAACTTTGTTTTACCTTATACACTTATACACTTATATACACTCACAATTCGAATCCATTCATTCATTCATATTGATACAATAAGTCCATCTTAGGCTTAGTAATAATAGTAGCATTACTAGTAGTTTATATTATCATGCATTCATATTTCCCCCCCCCTTTCTCTCTTACATTCCGTCCGCAACAAATTGTCCATCCAAGTCATATTCAGCAATCATTTTTCTATTTCTCTTTTTTATTTCCACATATTATTTTCTTTTGTGTATATATTTCTCCATCCATCTTCTTTTCTTCTTTTTTTTTTTAATTAAAACAATAAAGAAAAATATACATATGTATAAAAAAAAAAGCTTAATTACCATTTTTGATTTTTCAAAGAAATCGGCGCTTCTCAAAAAAAAAAAAAATATGAGGTTTACCTATAATAAAAAAAAAAACTGTATATATCAAAATGGCAAATTATACCCCCGTTTTTCTCACCCAACCTTTTTTTTCAACTTTGTCAATGTTACTTAAACGACCAATAACAACATTATTCAAAAAACAAAATCAACAATGGCAACCAATTGCTAACTCAATTCTTTGTCGTTATTACCAACAACAACAATCGCGTTACTATAGTAACACGAGTGATAGTTGTGCAGCAAGTACTGCTAACCCATTATATCCAGAACGACCTATTGGTTATATTGATCTTGTTCGAGAAAAAGTCCCGTATGATGCCGGTTTACAAATACAAACATATTTAGTTAATCGTCGTCATGCCATCAATAAACAAAAACAGCAAGAACAAAAGGAATATAAAGGAGAAGATCCAGAAGATATTATTATATTTTTACAACATCCACCTACTTATACCGCTGGTCGACGTATCCGGGGACGAACTGAATTAGAAGAAGAACAGAGGTTAAGAAGATTAGGTGCTGATTATTACGAGGTAAAATAAAATAGGAAAGGATTATTATTTTGATATATAAATATTAACTATATAGATAAAATCCCTTTTAGACAATGCGAGGTGGTCAGATTACATATCATGGACCAGGTCAGCTTATTGCTTATCCAATTCTTGATGTTCGTGATTATCAGGTATATATACTCTCTTTTCACTTTCTTATTTTATCGTTTTCTTCCTATTACTAATAATTATCATTAAATTAAAAATTATAAACAATAGATTAATGTACGATGTTATGTATCAAGATTAGAAAAAACGATTATTGATTGCTGTAAAGAATTTGGTATAGAAGCTAATACGACAGATAATACAGGGGTTTGGGTTGGACAAGATGCTAAAATTGCCGCATTAGGAGTTCACTTGCAACGTTATGTAAGTAGTCATGGTGTTGCTTTAAATTGTAATGTAGATTTAAAGTGGTATCAACACATTGTTCCTTGTGGTCTTGCCGATAAACGTGTTACTAGTTTGACAGATCAAGTCAAAAAAGAAATCACACCTCAACAAACATTACCTGTATTAGCTCATAGTTTTCAAAAATTATTTGGGGTGCCTGTACAACCTGTTCAACCTAATGGCACATTAATGCGTGAAGTTAATTCTATTTTAATGGCAGCTTCATCTTCGTGATAACTTAGCACCTATGCTTTTTACATACGAACATGCACAAATACACATGACCATCCTATTTTGTATAATAGTAATAAATAATACGTACTGTATATATGTGATGGCTAAATATACACTGGGAGCGATAAGCTTTGTCAAAAAATGAATGGAACATCTAAGGCAAAAATGATTGTCTATGTCAAGAAGTTTCTGTTTCTTTGAAGTAACATAATAAGCTGAATCAAATTGACCTTAAAATGATACTTATTTTTGAGCTTTATTATAATATTGAATGACTTGTCGTCCAGAATGATCAGGAAAGATGTATAGAATTTCAACAAGTATGGAGTTACATGCTACAGCAATTCTATCAGGCATTCTCTTCTCTGCTGTAGCGTTTCAATTCTCCTTTTAAGAGGCAGAACATCATCAGTTTACAGCCACAGGCTTCAATTTTTCTAGCCATCATTTCGATTTATGCTTACTTAGTACAGGTATATATAACCTAATAACTCATTTTAAAATTTCCCTTATAAAAAATTCATGATGTCAAGCAGAATAGTCTTGAATTTGATAATGCACAGTTGTAGTACTTTTTGATATGGTGCATTCCATCTTAGATAGCCAGAAAGTGAGGTTAAACCCCGCTTTATAATTTAATAGAAAAAAAAAATATCTATTATGTATGCCGATTCCTTTATGTGATGTGTACGTACTTTCTTGATAAAATCACATGTACCTTCACTGATCAGCTTTGTGTCAATACATAGTTTAGCTATACACTCTGATTCCTATAACATTATGCTAGTCTTTTCAATAATAATAAATCTCTGTTAAAGTACCCTTTAATCTAAGTCAGTTCGTCTACGGATACATCGGCCAACGATATAAGTAGAAGTAGGTGGATGTTGTAAAAATATAATAATATCTTCTGGATCTTCTCCTTTATAATCTTTTTGTTCTTGCTGTTTTTGTTTATGAACGGCATCACGACGATTAACTAAATCAGTTTGTATTTGTAAACAGGCCTCATACGGGACTGTTTTTAAACCAGATTAATATCACCAATAGACTGTTCTGGATATAATGGACTAAGCAGTACTTGCTGTACAATTATCACTCGTGTTACCATAGTAACGTAATCGTTGTTGTTGTTAATAACGTCAAAGAAATGAATTAACAATTGGTTGCCAATGTCGATTTTGTTTATTGAATAATGCCGGTATTGGCTATTTAAGTGTCATTGCCAAAGTTGAAAAAAAAGCCAGGTGAATACGACAGAAATATCCACATGTTTTTTTGGGGGGAGCGCTGACTTCTATGAAAAATCAAAATGGGTGATCAAACTTTTTTATTGTTTTGATTACGCAGATAAAAAAACAGAAGAAAGGAAGTGGAAAGGAAAATATATACACAAAAGAAAATAATATGAGAGAAAAAAACGATTACTGAATATGACTTGGATGGACAATTTGTTGTCAGAATAAAAAAAAAAAGGAGGAGGAAAATATGAATCCATTATCATAAGTCTAAGATAATAGGCCATTTGTTTGTTTGTTTGTTTTCATGATCGTTTGATTTCATTACATGTCCTTATCAATATACAGTTTATAAGTTAACGGATCGCCTCTTATTTTTTTTTCATAACTAAAATAGGCTCTTGCTCTTGAACATTTCAACATATTTCACTATCTTCAAATTTTTGATTTTTTGTTAGCATCCTTGATGAGAGCGGAAGATAGATACAAGATGGATGGGGGATGGATGAGAGATTGATGAAAATCAGCGGGGATAATGTGTCCCCAGCCAATAAAAACAATTTAGAGGGTCATTTTGATTGGATAATGAAAATCTTTTCCGGTTTTTTTTTGCCTGCTATCTTTCATCCATCTTGTATCCGTCGTCCATCCATCTTACAAAATCTTACACATTCAATCTTACTCATCAATCTTACATTAACTTTACACTAACTTTTTATCAGTCTTATCAATTTACATATACCTTCCATTTTCTCTTATATCCATATTATATCAATCTTACTCATATATCTTACATATATCTTACAAATATTATATCAATCTTTATCAGATCTTACATCCATTTATTATCCAAAAATGCTCACAAAAAACCAAGCCATTTGTGCCTTCTTTTATGTCGATTTTACTGAGGAAAACGTGAAAACTTACAGAAAAAAAATCCAAGATTTTGAAGATAGTGAAATATGTTGGAATGTCAGAGAGCAAGAGCCTATTTTAGTTATGAAAAAAAGAATAAGAGGCGATCCGTTAACTTATAAACTGTATATTGATAAGGACATGTAATGAAATCAAACGATAATGAAAACAAACAAACAAACGAATGGTCTATTATCTTAGACTTATAATATTTTCCTCCTGCTTTTTTTTTATTCTGACAACAAATTATCCATCCAAGTCATCTTCAGTTATCGTTTTTCCCCTCATATTATTTTCTTTTGTGTATATATTTTCCTTTCCACTTCCTTTCTTCTGTTTTTTTTATCTGCGTAATTACGTAAAACAATAAAGTATACACATAAAAAAAGGTTTAATCACCTATTTCTATTTGGATACAATAATACTTCATATTCCTGAACATTTTTAAAAATGAGCGAAATCAAGTACTACGTATGGTAAACCGGACTATACTTAGTCTATATAAATCTGTCTTTGCTCACAGTCAAATACATATATGTAGCATTATCTCGAGTACGCACACCATATTATTTATATATATTTTTTCTCCTTCATCTTCTACAGAACAATTTTCTCATCTCATATAGCCAGTATAATTTACCGACAAGCTATATCTAATCTACATATCTATCCAATAACTTGAACTTGACTTCGAATGGTGGTGCTCCCAAGAGAAATATCCATGACTATTTAAAAGTCTTTTTTCTCATGTAGAATTTTCATACAAAGAAAATATTATACTCATAAAACCAATAGTACTCTTTAAGATCTTGATGAGTTCGAAGGGGATTGGGGGCTTGCCTCCAACGAGCTGCCAAACCGTAGCTCCGGGGAGGAGGTTGGCACGAAGCGAAGCGAAGGGGCTCAACCCACGAAGGTGCGAAGGTGACGAAGACTCGTACGTACGTGATAATAAATCATTATTAGTATTTTATGATCATTATATTCTAGTTTATGTATACTTCTATTTTATTACATTTAACTTTCATCCATCCTACATAAAGCATGTGACAACTGGCCGCTTAAAGAGCATGCCCAACTGTAATATATTTATTTTTATAAACAACCCCTTTCTAACATTCAAATGTTCTACCCAGACATGCTTCAATATTCCTAATTTATTTTGCTTTTTGAATACAATAATCTCTATTCTGATCAAATTTTTGTAATAAATCACTATCTTCAATTAATTTTTCAGTGTCAAAAATAAACACATCATTGGATTAAGCAAAAGTATCAACTGCAATTTTTTTAAAGAGAGGTTTGCCTCAATCAAATCGACAATATCTTCACTTCTTGTTGTTATGCCACCAAAGTCGATGGTAACCAAGCAAATATAATGATCAGTAGGTTTAAGATAAGCAAGTAAGTCTTCTGTGTTACCATCGACACTTAACTCGTCCATAATCACCTGTAAATTGTCTTGTAAATCACGGAGAGGAGCCCCAGATACATGGTGAAACGTTCTTTTAGATTTAAAAGTCTTGTTCTACTAGTAGTATCTAGCATATCCAATAACTTCATATCCATATTTTTTCAAATTTTTCAAGGTATCTTGGTACTTTGCCACAAGGTCATCTATAATTAAATATGTTAGAGACCATTTTAATTGAAACCATTTTAATGTGTTCGTATAATAAATCTCTTTTAAAATATATAATCTCTCTGGTGATTCTTTCAGTTTTTTGTTTCCTTCCAAGTAAAAGATTTAATTTTTGATTACGACACCAACTTGCAAATGAATGAACCGATTTTTCAATATCTTGGGTAGATATAATTTTCTTGTTATACATGGTTTCGTTGCTTGGTTGAAACTTCGTTCATGAATTGTTTAACTTGCGCCTTAGTTACCAATTCAACTCTTTTTCTTTTATTTACTACTTCTTTAATAATTTCATCCAAATACAACTTGTAGCTCAAAGGATCATCTTTTATTCTCTCCTTCTTAACCAAAATTGGTTCTTCCTCTCTTGTATTCCAACATATCTCACAGTCTTCAAAATCTTCGATTTTTTTTTTTTGTAAGCTTTCACGTTCTCTTCAATAAAATCGACATAAAAAAAAGCACCAATGGCGTGAATTGTTATTGATCCATTTCAAAAGGAAAAAAAAAAAGATCAATATCTTCATGTCCAGGGACCTTATCTTTGATTGAAAATTGAAATATCAACTCCAAAACTTGGATCACTCCATCAAAAATGAAATGAGAGTTTTCATCTTTTATATGCATAATATCACTTGACTTTACTCAATTTCTGGGGTTGAAATTTCAAGAGGAAGATTGCCATTATGAGTAAGTGTAGTAACTCTACAGTACTTCCACCGTCAATTGGTCACTTTTCTGAAGCTCAATTGGTCACTTTTCTGAAACTTAATTGGTCACTTTCCCGAATATCAATTGGTTACTTTTCTGAACCCCAATTGGTCAGCTTAAAGAATACAGTGAATTGCGTTTGATCAAAACGCTTCAAATAGTGACTCTTAATCATTTGAATCAAATAAATGAATACAGTTGTTCCAATGCCAAAGGGCGGTTTTTCGAGAAAAAGGGGGGCTTTTTCAATACTCAGTTTGCGTGTTTCTCAAAATCAAATCACAGTTTTTTGTGAACTTAAATTGCAGTTTTTTGTGAACTTAAATTGCAGTTTTTTATGAACTTAAATTGCAGTAAAGCAAGGTTTTTTTCGAAACAATCTTTTCTTATTGTAGACTTTACAAAGCTTCTTTTTTTCTTTTGAAATCTACTATAAATCTTGAGGGTATTGTATCGATCTGACTTAATGGGTAATTAAATTAAGAGGATATGTGACAGTGTTCATTTGGCTGTTAAAACACCGATCTGGTATTCATCTGGTATTCATCCGGTAACCCATCTGGTAAACATTTGGCTGTTAAAACACCGATCTGGTATTCATCTGGTATTCATCCGGTAACCCATCTGGTAAACATTTGGCTGTTAAAACACCGATCTGGTATTCATCTGGTATTCATCCGGTAACCCATCTGGTAAACATTTGGCTGTTAAAACACCGATCTGGTATTCATCTGGTATTCATCCGGTAACCCATCTGGTAAACATTTGGCTGTTAAAACACCGATCTGGTATTCATCTGGTATTCATCCGGTAACCCATTTGGCTGTTAAAACACCGATTTGGTATTGAGACTGCTAATATAGTTTCATGGTAACAACGCATTAAAAAAGACATTTGAAGATTTTCAACTCTCTGTAATAAATTCAATGGAAATATCGAGAGACCAAGCAATCTGTATGTTTTCTACGTCGAATATACTGAAGGAAATGTCAAGAAGTATAAAGGACGAATCGAAGATTTCAATGCTGTTGAAATTTGCTACAACATCAATCCAAACCAACCCATCTTGGTTTCATTAGAAAGAATTATTCACCATGGGAAATTCTTGGGACATTTGGGACATTTGGGACAAAATCTTTTTGACGAAAAAGGAAAAAGAGTCTAAATATCTTTTTGTTTTTTGTAACGGAAGGTCAATAATAAATAGCGCGTGTTGTATATAATAAGGTTGCAAAATAACTTTTTAACCAGTTAATCTCCCAATGTAATTCTTGCAGTTTACCCAGTCATCAATGCATTTCTCATCGAATCTGTCTCAACACTCTGAATCGTTTGGCCATTGGCAATCATAATGAAAGTGATAAGTGTGAGCTTCAACTTTGTTCAAACTTTTACTACAATCGTTTTTCCTTATTTGTTCGAGTTGTGGAAGTGGGATGGTAATATTTGGTACTGATTACTGTTTGTATGAAATTACACGTCGAGCGGTAGGAATATGGAATGAATGCTATAAACATTATTAATATACTTATCAATAGAATCAGATGGTAATATTCGGTATTATGAATGAACATGAAATTGTTATTGATATTATTGATTTACTTTTTAATAGAGTGGGTGGTAATATTCGGTACTGATTATGGTTGTAATGGTGTAAGACCATTACGACGATATATTCAACCATAAGGTTGTTGATCTACATGCTTATCCGCGGAATACTAAGGATAGACGATAGCATGGTTGAGCACATGGTTGGATATAGAAATATTAGGATAGTTATTCTATATAGAAATGTTGATCATTGATATTAGATATATATTAGTTAGACCTAAATTAGCCCCTGATATTTCGACGTATATAAATAAAGGGTTTCCTGACAACCAGGAAACAATAATTCGTTTTTATCATATATATTCTCGAGCCCCTTTTCTTTCTACCAATATTTAACGGGCTGCTCTATTCATCAGGAAAAATTACGTCATTAATTCTTTGAAAAATGTCAATTACAGTTTCTGCCCAAAGTCGCACCTAAAAAAATCTTTTAAGCCGCACTTGGTAAAAAATAAAAAAAAAAATAATCTCCAAGTTCTTTGATGATTTTAAGAGTATTGCTTTAAAAAAAAACACTGGATGAATATTATAATATTTATTGGCGGGAAGGACGTGCCTGAGGATTAATTATTTTTCCAATTGTAGTATATGTTTCTTTTTGTGAATTAACTATGGATTCTATTTGTTCTGAAGTGAGTTTTGATAAATTTGTTGATAATAAATAGTCTATTTTTTTTTATTTTTCTCCAATTCAACAAGAAGATCTTGTCGATGTTGCTGTTGCTGTGACAGCCCTGATGCTGCTGCTGTTGTGTATGATGATGATGATGATGTTGCTGGTGCTACTAAACCACTACCTGCAAATGATGATGGTGATAACCATGTTGTTGTTGCTGGTGCTGTTGATGATAATGAAGTTGATGATGATGATAATGATGATGATACTGAAGTAATGGCAGCTTGTTGACGTGTTATTATATTTAAATTTGTATGAATACCAACAAGGAAAATATTGTTACAAGCTTCTTGGCGCAATTGATAATCCATACACGTACATGTGCCAGTGACACTCCCATTTCCCGAATCTTCAAACTTCAATATATAAACAATACGACTAGTAAATGAACGACAAGTAACCTATTATTGCCATTATATTATGAGTTATCATAACATGTTAAATGCGAAAAAATCAGCAAGATAAAAAAAATTATATACATACATGATCTTCAAAAACATTAATCATTGAAAGTGCTTTTTGCTCTGGAACTTCATTTGCTAACTTTTTTCGTTTTCGAGTCTAAACAGATGCAGTACTCTTCTTGATATTAAATAAAACTTGAATGATATGAGAACGATAATCACGCTCGACCAACTGCGATAAAACATAAATGACCCGATCAACACGATGATTTCAAGAATAAGGAAGGTATTTGCTTTTTAATTTAGAGTGCCAGCTTTCTATCAAATTGTTTGTGTGAAACGTAACTTCCTACGATATGTATATACATTAATATCGAATACAGAAGAAAAAAAGCTCGATGGGAATAAGAACAAACATACCTTTCTCCAAGCTTTACACCACAAATGCGTCTTGTCAAACCAATATTCCAACATATATATATAAAGATCAAAATACTTGCTTCTCCACTTCATTACAAATTCATACCAAGCAACATAAAAACCAACAAACGTTGTAGAATACATCAATGAATCAAGCGACTTTAGAGCTTCTTTTCTTAGTATTTTCGATTCTGTTGTTGATGATGATGTTATCTAGAATTGATTTATTAGAATCCAGAGTTTATAAGGGTAATATGTTTAGTATAATGCAATTACCTTTGATTTAATATTTTTGATCCAGGCACTTGATATGCCAATGACATAAAAAACTTGAGCATGATTACCATAGACTTGACGAATACTATTGATTTTAACTGGACTACAATCAATCATAATACGATCAGGAATATAATGTACACAATATCGAAGCCATCGAAGCCAAATTTGTAAATGTTCGCTGTCTTCCTTGTCCGTGATCATATATGCAAGTGGATAACCTTGACCAGTAACATCATTCTTAGCAACAATAGAAAATAAATATGAATCACTAGTGGGTTTTACAATTGATTTACAAGTCTTATGTGTAGAGTCCATACAGATTTCTTTTGAATTTAATAACAACTAAAAATATTGATATACATGGATAATTATCCAATGACATAACATGTTTTATCAACTCAAATAATACAAATAATCATTACTCACTTGTGCTTGACGTGGTGATATCCATGATATAACAAATGATGACTGTGTGATATGTTTCAAAGTATGATAACCTTCTTTGTTCAATTGTTCAAGCCATAAACTGACACTTTGCTTATCAATATGATCTTTCTTTGCTAATCTTGACTGTTCATTGGCGATGATGTTGATGACATGATGAGGTTTTACAAGTAGAGCATTTGGCAACGGTCCTTCATTATTCTCAACCTTTCATTATATGTTTGTACAAGAATAATTAATTACTCAAATATATAAAACACATATACAATATACACAATGCATACCTTTCTAAGTTGTTCATCTGTAAGTCGCAAATAATCTTGTATTTTATCCCAATCTAAGCCGTTTTCAACATGTTTTTTAATCCAGTCGCGAAGTTCAGAGGGAAGTTGTGATCGTACTGCATCAGAAATTTCTGTTGGATCGTGTCGTTGATGTTGCCAATGATATTTAACTTTGATTTTGCCACTTGTCAAGTATTGAACATGATATTTAGCAAGGCAGTTACATTTTAAAAAATTTTTGACACCAGTTCGTTTTTTTTTGTTGGGTGGGGCGAGGTTGGTGGATGAAGAAACAGAAGTAGATGATGAGCTAGAAGATACGTGTCGTGAATGGTCACAATAATAAGTAATACTTTGCTGAACTGTTCTGGGACGACCGGCTGAACTCAGGCGTGCATCTGAAGTCTTGGGAATGGAGATGTAGGAGTGGTTGGTGATGAAGTTGGCATGTTGCTTTGGGTTTGTTTTAACCCATTCTTCAAACTCATTGTTGTTGTTAAATTCTTCTTCTACTATATTTGTTGTATAGTTAGGAGGAACACAAATAAGATACCCAAGATCTTCAGATGCAGAGGCCGTTGTCATGATAATAATAATAATAATAAAATAAAAAAAAAAAGTCGCGTCGCGTGGATGTAGGCCCAGGGGGGACGTGAAAGTAAAAAAAAAATTCTCAGATGAGGAGACTGAAAAGAACGGGGAAGTGACGTAATTTTTCCTGATGAATAACGAACTCGATATTTAACTATTACGCTTCCTCGTAAACTGGCTGAAAGATAGAACCCGATTGTAAGTATACAATAATCAGTCATGCGCTATTACATATACGTACAGCACATTATTTCTTTTGTAGAAATTTCAATTAACCCGCATCCACAGGCTATCTTATCTTATAGTCATTAATAAACATTTTATCTTGATAAACCACTTAAAAATAAATCTTTTATTTCTCTCTTCAATTTTACTGTTTATCTATTACCACTTAACTTCTATAATTATATCTTTGTTTGTCGTACAGTGTAACAAATTCAAAATTCAAAATAGAGTGGGGTGTCCGTAGCAATTCCCGTGTCCCAAATGTCCCAAAGGTTTACGAAAATCCTCATTCGTATCATTTATATTCGACCAATACCTCTCACACTAAACCGTAATTGGAACTAAAAATTTTGAAGTAGGACTCCCTATTCTCTTTATTTTTGAAAATTGTCAAAAGTATTATAATAAAAAAGATATATACACGTAATAAACTATTTTGATCTTTGTATACTTTTCTTTCTACTATTGAACTTTTCTAGTAATTCAGTATCTGTTTTCAAGCTATCAGAATTAAATAGGAAGAGCTCATTAGCAACAGTAAACGTCTCTATGGCTATTTTTTTGATTGCAGGATTTGTTTTCAATAAGCTGAATTATGTGTGAGTTCTAGTTGTTAACCCAGCAAAGTCGATTGAGACCAAACAAACATTGTGCTTTATTGATTTCAGATATATCAACATGTCTATAATGAATTAAATTAAACATTAAATATGATCTTTTGGAGTTTGCACATATTATATTTAAGTTTCATATTACCCTGTGTATTCCCTGTGACTTGACTCAATTTATCAATTATACAATCTTTATTTTTCAAAATCTCGTTCAAAAAATGGAGTGGATGAGTAACTGCAGGTGGATACATATACTTTGCTGGTAAATGATCGTTCATGCAAATTGTCCACCATAGCTTGAAGAAGCCTGGTTCTAGTGTCAATATTCTCAATAGTGGGAGACTTTCCGGGCATAGCCTATAATTTCATATCCATTGTGAATTAAATTTCTCAACGATTCTTGGTAGTTGGGTAAATAGCTGCAGATAGACTCAATTAAATCATCTACCAAGAAACATATTAGCCATGACTTTTTTTTTTCAATTATGCTTTTCAGAATTACCATAATAAGCATCCTCCATAGTATATAATTCTCTTGAACGAATTCCATCTCGTCTGATTTCTTTCCCATTTAAAAATGGTAATCGCCTATTTTTGCACCAGGCAGCAAATGATTGAGATGTTCGCTTCTCGAAGACTATACTATATGTTTTTATTGTGTTATAGATGTCTTTTGTAGATATTGATCGTTTATGATAAATTTCAAGGTTTTTTGGTTCGTCATAGCGGTATACTTCATTAATAAATTGCGCAACTTGTGCTTCGGTTTCTACAGGCAAACGTTATTTTCATTGTATTTAGAGTTATTATTTTTAACTTACGTAGTTCGTTTCTTTCTCTTTTTTTACTTTCTCCTTGGTCTAAACTGGAATCAATAGATTCCAAGTATTTACGATACGTGATAGGGTCACCACGAATTCTTTGTTTAGATACAAGAATAGGTTGCCTTTCATCGACATTATAGCAGATTTCGACATCTTCAAACTCTTCAATTTTTTTTTTATAGTTTGTTACATTTTCATCAGTATGGTCAACATAAAAAAACATGCAGATTGCTTGATTTTTTGTTACATTCATCTCTATTTTGTAAACGTAGTAAATTATTTGCGCTGAACTAAGATTATTTTGCGTTGTCTGGGGAATAAATTTGCGTTCCTGTTTTTCCGTCAAAATATTTACTTCCTTGGTGCTTATAACTTTATTTTCATAATTATTTCTAAAATAGCTCATATGGAATTTATTTATGATTATTTTTAATGAAATATTGTTTAATATATTCCCTGGTGAGGCAATAAAAATATTAAGTGCTTGGACATACATACTTCGGTGCAAAAATTTGGTGCAAAATCATTGGCGCAAGATTACTATTCCCCAGACAACGCAAAATAATCTTAGTTCAGCGCAAATAATTTGGAAAAAACCAGTATTTTACGTACCGAATTTATAATAGTATTGTTTTTATTCTATGTCGTACGTACGTAATATTAGTCTTTTAACTGATACGTAAAACCAGTAATACGAGTTTGTTTAAACGTCATCTCAGCTCTTTCCTTTGTTTCCAAGTGGTTATTTCGTTTGCGCAGCAAATAAAATATTCAATTTCTTCTTGTATTTGTACCTGTAGTAGAAATAATTAACTTTTTTATCATCTCTTAATTTTTCCAAATAATAAAAGACCCGAAAGATCCCCGCAAAACCTTGGCTCATTCTATAATATTAACCTTATTTTATTCGTAAATATCTCATATAGAACCCAATTGCCCAAAGAAAGAGGTTTATTCATGGGCGTGTATAAAAAGGCTTGAGATAGGCCCTACGTACATACTCTAAAAACATAATCACAAATTGGAAAGAGAATCAAACGTGTGATCATTGAAAGAAATTATTTATTTAGTTGTGTACGTATAGTTTTATATATTATTAAAATTGTGTGTATTGTGGCAAAAAAGAACTACGAATTGATCCAATCCTTTCATACTTTGTCGTAATGATGTTATAATTACATA